>JAKWJD010001273.1:0-47289 GCA_027705065.1 Solanum peruvianum | reverse complement strand
AACTTAAAATTTATATTTTCTTTCTCCTACCCCTGCCCCCTCCCCCAATACACACCCACCCTGCCGCACCCACCCACCCACCCCAAAAAATTATTTCAAAAATATTTTCAATTTTATAATTTATTTTATACTCAAGTAAAAAAAGATGTTTCTCAAAAAAAATCATTCATAAATCAAACACTAAAAAATATTTTCGGAAAATATTTTCTACTCACTAACAAAAAATGAGAAAATAAGTACATAATCTACGTGTTTTCCAGGAAAACATTTTCCATGAAAACATTTTCTATCATACCAAACATACCCTAAGAGTTGAGTTCATATCTCAAAAGGTATAAGGGAACTAAGTACTCCCTACAAGCTTATAAATTTTCACGTCTAAGTTAAGAGGAAACTAAGATTTCCCAACAGAGTTTTGAACAATAAAATGGAACATTGAATCCAAGAGGGCTTCTAAAGGTAGAATGGGTTGAGCAAATTATCTCAACCCAGAGGAAAGAGGTTATTTAAAAAGCATGATCTAAAGTATATTTTAGAAGTAGTATTGAGCACCGATGTGAAATGATAGTTCAACTTAAATCGAGTCTCCATGTAAACCATGTAACCATCATGGGTATTAATAGCTCATACTTTTAGATGATCACATAAGTTTAGCCTTTGGATCCACTAGGTTGACGATGTTCTATGCGATGACAAAGTATAAGACAGTTCTGGCAGCGTGGGCTAAACGTTGTATCACCACTTAGGCTCATAGTGGGGGTTGTCGGTTAGAAAAACTCCCACAAAAATATATTACTTTCATGTATAGGTAAAGTTGAGTTGCTATTGCATTTTCTTTGATGAAATGAGTTGTTTTACAGCTTTACAATCTTTTTATATATCGCACGTACATTGAGTAGAGTAATTCTTGTGTTGAGAAGAGTCAAGGTAAATTCATCTTACACCTACCAAGCTTAATTAGTTGCTTAGCATTCCAACTCGCATAGTCGTATATTCAATTTACTGATGCCAGTTAGCCTGCATCATATTATGATGAAGACGCAGGTAACCAGGATCAGCACCCAGCTCATCGTTGATCGAGTTTGAGAACTTAGAATCAGTGGTGAGCCTCCTTACTTTTCGGAGGATCCTTTTTATATGCTTTTCATTCTTTAAATTTTAGAATGTTATGTCTGTCCAAACATTAATCTTAGTATTGTTAGAGGCTTCATAGACTGAGAGTCAGTTAAATCAGTTGAATCTTTTTAATTTCGGATATTATATTTGAGACTTAAGTGTCATTTTGGCAAAGATAATCAAGTTTAAGTATTTCTTTCAATAACTTTCTTATTTCATAATTGAGTTGAGTTAGGTCTTCTGCTGAATTAAGCAATCCAGGTCATGGATCCGCTCAAGACCAAGAACGGTCATTAGGTGCCGGCCATGTCCAGGGTGTAGGCTTCGGGCGTGATAGGTAGGAACATAAACAATGTCCTCGAAAATATGAAGACATGCCAAGCATCTAGAGAGAAATCTACTTCCCAAGCTTCAATTTCTAGGAACCCTCACTTGCCAGCACCTACACTTGTAGAAATAGAGAAAACATATGAATTAGCACAATCAATGCACTAAGTATGGTGAACATGCAAGAAAACCATGCAAAAAGGGACATTTACTTAATGATATTCTTTTCATGCTATTTTGATAAGAACCTTTATCATAAGAGTTCAAGAGACATGATACAAGTCAACAATCACATATAAGACATATTCCATATTCAACAAGTAAGCCTTTTCATCACTTCAGACCCTCTACCTAAGATTACTCTAAGACTCACTTAAGTAAGACATGAAGAGACTGCCCATACACCCTCTTTAAGCACACCTAAGTGGTCCTCAAAGCTACCCTAGATAAGAACCTTTCTATTCAACATGCTTCACTAAGTGAACATTATCCATTAGAACCCTTTAAAAGACAAATAAACAATTAGACTTCACATAATGGTCTTGGAAGACCTACGGAACTCACTTTACCATTTTCAAAGCCTACTCGTGCCACGTATATATAGAGTCCCATTCAACTACCCACTCGTTGTAGAACTTATCTAATACTAGAGTGCACATCCCATATGATGAGAATAAGCATTAACCGACATAGACCATACTAGCTAGGTGTGGAATCCGGTGTCAGAAAGACCCCACACCATGGAAGGCGTTCTACTTGACAAGGTTAGAACTAAGGACTTATCCCATGTAGGCACATGGTTTAGGGGATATCAAAAGGTTTGTTTGTACTATAGCCTCATACTCAATTAGACTTATATCCACTCGGTGCTTTGCGTTTGTTCTCATATAGTAAATTCATTCACATAAGTGTATTTGAGAAGGTACCATCACTAAGCCCTACCAATTCATCATACCATTTCCAAGAAGGGATCCACACGGGTCTATCGATCTAGGTTCATTTGGATAACTCTTTTGACTTTCTTAGACATGGTCTCATGCCGTTCTAGTCAACCTACCTCTAAGTCAAAATTCCACTCAAGAAGGGAACCATTACAGTCTTACCACTTCAAGGCTTCTATATTAACCTTCTTTTCATTTGCAAGGTTTCACATTCTTAACCTTGTTTCGTATTCAAGGTTCCATATAAGTCTTTCATAAAAGGGCACCTAATTTAGGTCTATCGATCCAAAGCTTTCTTTCTTTGTTTCATTCATTCATATATACATTCATACGTACAATTCAAATACCAAGTAGGGACAAATAAGTCTACCAATACAATATACAACATCATTCTATAAAGACTCTCCTTAGTCCTCCATCATCATATATTAACAACTACAGAGGAAGTACTTTCATTCATATCATTATAGGACTCATACAAGATCATATAGACATCACATGAGCACATTAACCCTATACATCCATTTATACCATATCATGATAATACCATACTTCACATAATAATGCCAACAAGGCCATGTTCATGACATTTATAAAAATTAAACACCGCTACTATAAGTGGACCATACCAATCAATAAATATTCAATATCAATTTTATACTTAATAAAGAATTAGTTCAACTCACCCCCTTCCAATAACCACTATCACTATTCCTTAGCCTTTCCAACCAATTCACACAACAAGAGATCTTACCAATGACAATGTACATAAGACTAGGCCAACAATTCATCCATATCAATGATCCAACAAAGCCCAATATAGATATCAATACTATAAGTCAAATTATGAACAATTTCAACAATGATCAACATATAATTCAATAGCCCATAACAATGTAAACATGAATTCAACACAATTAAGTCATGATCAACACTCACTTTGGATTCAAAATTAGGAATTTAAGTAATTTATGGGTTCATGGAAGTTTTGATCATAATACCATCAACTAACATTGATTACTTCATAAAACATCAATTTAAACTTTTATGCTAGAACTCATGCTTAGAATTCAAAATAGAGTTCCAAGGTTTTTGGTGATCTTTGGAAAAGCCTTTGGAATTGGATCCTTGAATGAGAGAAGAATCAAGGATGAAATCAACATACCGTACTAGAAGAAACCCACAAAATTGATGAAGAAACCTTCAATCCTAGCTTCTTTGACTCTAAGTTTCCATGGAGGTTTTGAGAGAACTTCTCTTGAACTTGGGGTTTTGATTTTGAAGAATGAAGTCTAATTCTAGGCTTTAGTGTTTTAAGTAACTTAAAGTATCATAAATATCCCAAAATAATTGTCCCCTATTTAATTTGCCAAAGGTGGAATTTATCAAACCACCTTGGCTTGGCCTAATCACTGCAGAAATGCAAACCCAAACCATGACCCCCATTGACGGACTGTCAATAGGTCGATGGGGCGTCCTGCTGCTCCATCTTTCTGGTAAGAGACCCCTCATTGGGGATAAGCTCCCACAACTAAGTGTGGATCCACACCCCCTTTTTACGGGGCATCGATTGGTTGAAGGGACGTCGTTTGCCTCCGTCAAAGAGGTTGTCCTTGGAAGCTTCTTGGCGAACTTTGGGTCCTCTTCAAGGACGCTTAGGGTAGTTCTTGGGGAGTCGAACCTAGAAATTTCGACCCTAAACATAACCATATAGATGCTAGGGTCCCCTCCTATCATTTTAGACACCAAACAACACATAAAACATGCAAAGGCATACTAGCACACACAAGACTAGTTTCCGAACCTCTTGGTCGTTCTTTGACGTTTGGCTTCCAAACTCTTTAAACTTCCTTCTAAATATATTATTCATCATTTTAACACAAACACATGTGAGGCTCTAGTTTATCCTAGTTAATTTTGAGGGTGTTTCTGAAATAAGTGAAAAACAATTGGTCTGTCATCAATATAAGAATGGAAAATTGTATTGAAAATAATACACATATATTTCTGAGCTTTAAGACTCGTGAGTAGATGAAAGATGTAGATTATTATGTATTTGAGATGTCGAAAAATAGCTGAAAGAGCTCTAAGACTTGGGAGTTGCAAGGGCGCCCAGGACTCTGATCCTTGACTTGTATTTTCACTACTTGATTCTTTAGTAGATTGTTTTGCTGTAGGAATAAAAGAAAAATGATATGAACCATATTCACTGAAAAGGGAAATTGAACATACAATTACATCTTGTACCGTTCTAAGATGTTTAACTTGAATAGATATTTGTCACTGAATTTCATGCACCGCTCTTCTCAATAAGCACCCAATGAATGCATGTAAGACCACATATTTTTAGTATATATATTCAGATAGAGCAGAAATTCTACGAGTCAAAATATGTAGTAAGTGCATAATTCAGGTATCTTCCGCTCAACGCTTTTATATGAACTCCTATTTAGAAACACTTAAAAGCAACTGTGTTGGGGCAATATGAAAGCAAGACAAATTCATAAATAGGGATTCAGTTGCGTGTCTGATGTCTCTATAAGGATCTACTCAGTACTGCAATTTGTTTAAAGAAACAGAACTACTAAATACTACCTCTTTTCTCTTCTTTTTTTCATAAATTGAGTCCACCTGAAATTTATGTTCAAAATAATAAATTATCAGTTAACTCACGTATAAAACAGAAGTAGAGGAGACTAGTTTAATTTTACAACAACGTTAATTGCACCAGAAGGATGAAGATTAAAGCTAATACTCTATATTAATGGTGGTTAAGTTGCCTACCCTAGCCTAAAAATGTAATGAGACATGGGGACAATTAGTTGGTTTTTAAAATCTTATATATGTACCATCAAAGCACTCCATGCTTGTGCCTCCAATGCCTCACCAATCCTAATAAAACAGACCGTGGAAGCACATTCAAAGTCATGATACATTGAACTTGAACGTTATGGATGGAGGCAGCAGCATGATACAAGACTTTCGAAGAGGTACAACTCATTTAGTTATAGAGCATGTTGTCCATGGGAAACAGAGAAACATTTATAGTCCACATTTTCTAATTTCTAGACAGAAAAAGCAGTTGGCAGCCTCTGCAGCTCCTAGTAAAGCTATATACATTTCTAATTTGAGGTTCAATGTTTTTTACTAAACAAACCTTAAAGTATAATTCGAATTCATTTTTTCTGGATACTAATATCAATCTTCTTCCAATCCCAATAGTGAAAGCACAATTATATAATTCTAATAAGAGAAAACCAAAAATGTCTGACAATTTGTAAAAAAGTGTGCCGCTAAGCCTATCCTTGATCGACCTCATTGTTACTGTCTAAGCATTAATGTGGCCCCCTGTACTCATTCTTAGGATAAATATTTATTCCAGAACCTTAACTTGATGTTTTTACCTAATGAAAGTGTACAAATTTGGAAGAAGAGTTCATAGGAAATTTTTTTATTCAAACTGAATTTTCATATATCTCAACATAATACAAAGGGTACAACTCATTTGTATCTAACAAAAATACAAAATAACTAACTCATTTGTATGTTAATGTGTAGTAACATAATACAAAGGCTACTACACATTAACCAATGTAACTAACTAAAATACAAAATAACTAACTTAATGAAAATAATTACTAACTAATTTCCAATACTCCCTCAAGCTGGATGTATTGAAGATATTCAATAATCCAATCTTGGATAAAAGAAAATCATGTTGAGTTCTTCCAAGAGCTTTTGTTAAGACATCTGCTTGTTGCTCTTTGGAATTTATGTAATTGGTTCGTATTAGTCTTTGTAATATCTTCTCACGAATGAAATGACAGTCTATTTCGATGTGCTTCGTCCTCTCATGAAACACAGGATTAACAGCAATCTGAAGAGCTGCTTTGCTATCACAATGTATTATGGTTAAGATTCCAAGTTTACACAAGACTCTTTGAACAAACCAGTTACCCAAACCACCTCTGTAGTTAAGGTTTCCAAACTCCTATATTCTGCCTCAGCAGAACTTCGAGATATTGTATTCTGTTTCTTAGATTTCCAAGAGATGAGGGAGTCACCAAATTTCAACAAACAACCTGTCACAGACCTTCTAGTATTGACACAGGCTGTCCAATCAGCATCACAAAATCGAGTTAGCCTTGTATCTTGTGTGAACTCATAAGTAACCCCAAACCTGGACTCCCTTTAATGTACTTAATCACTCTCAAAGCAGCATTCCAATGTGAATGTTTAGGTTGTTGCATATATTGACTCAGATTCTGAACTGCAAATGCAATATCTGGTCTAGTTTTACTCAAGTAAAGCAATTTACCAATCATCCTTGGCATCTACTTATATCAAGAAAAAGAGGATCAACATTGCTTGTGTCATATGCAACTGAAGTGAGATTTATATTACATTCCAAAGGAGTAAAAAAGGGTGTGCTCCTGCAAGACGAGCCTCGAAAATTAATTCCAATGCATACTTCCTCTGATTCATTACTTACCACTTTCTGATTTGCAGAATTCAATTCCTAAAAATATTTCAGTTTCATCTTGAAGTGACTATGCAACACTTGCTTAGTAGCATGAACTAACACAGGATCACTACCTATAATCAACAAATCATCAACATAAACCAAAACTATTACCATCTCTATATCACTCTTTTTAGTAAACAATGAGTAATCCAAAAGACTTGGTATGTATCCAGATTTACACAATGCCTCAGTAAGCTTAGCATTCCATTGTCTTGAGGCTTCCTTAAGACCATATAATGACTTAACTAGCTTGCACACACAATTTTGTTCTGCACCTTTGAATCCTTTAGGCAATTCCATATAGACTTCTTCAAACAAATCACCTTGTAAAAAAGCATTAAACACATCCATCTGGAATATTGGCCAGACCTCTATAGCTGCAAAAGCAATCAATCGCTTATGTTTGATTACACTCTTTAGCAACTACCTTTCTTTATATCTATCAACCATCCCATCTATTTTGTATTTGATTTTGAATACCCACTTACAACCAATTACAAATTTTCTTTCAGGTAATTTCATGATCTGCCATGTACCATTATCTTCTAGTGCCTTAATCTCTTGTTCCATGGCTTCCACCCACCTAGGATCCTTCACTGCTTTCTCATAAGTGCTAGGTTCCACTTCTTCAGAAAAATGACTAAGAAAAGATTGGTATCCAGTAGACAGATGATCATATGCTATATATTTGGACATGGAATAAGGGTGATCACAAACATTTGTAACATAATCTTTTAACCAAACTGGAGGGTTACTTGACCTCTCTGAATGTCTTGTTTCTATAGGTGCAACCACTGGAAGATTAGGTATCAAATTATCTTCTAACTCAACTTCTTCAGAATTGTTAGGATCATTAGTATCAGTAAACTCCAAGGTATCATCATTCAGTTCTGGTTCCTGGACTGTTATAACATCCTCCACACCTTGAGAATCTGTAGTAATATATTGATGATGGAATAATGACACATCTTTGTCCATTTTCTTTGTTGCAAATGGAAACACTTCCTCTTTAAAAATAACATCCCTACTTACCAACATTTTTGGTGGTTAAACTGTAAACAACATAACCCTTCTTAGTAAAAGACTATCCCATGAACACAAATGCATCAGCACTAGTTAAAAAAAATTTCAACCTTGACAAGTTTAGTTGCATAACAAAGACACACAATTGTTCTTAAGTGACTCAGATCAGGATGCATTCGATGAAACATTTCAAAAGGTGATTTTCCATTTAAAACACTAGTTGGCATTCTATTAATTAGATATACTGCTGCCATGACACACTCTCCCCAGAATCTTATGGTAAAGAACCTTGAAATCTTAGAGCTCTTGCTACTTCAAGAATGTGTCTATGTTTTCTCTCCACTACCCCATTTTGTTGTGGAGTGTGAGGACAACTACTCTTATGAATGACTCCCAACTTTTCAAATAACGCTTTACACTCATTATTAAAAAATTTAGTCCCATTATCGACCTGATCTTCTTAACAGTTTTATTGAATTGAGTCTGAACCATGACAAAGAAGCTTTGTAATATCTGGAAAACATCACTTTTGAATTTCATAAAAATAACCAAGTCATCCTAGAATAGTCATCAACAATTGTTAATAAATATCTATAACCAACATATGTAGGACTCTTATATGGTCCCCAAAATCCAAATGAAGTAAGTAAAAATGACAAAGGTCTTTGACATGCTTAATGGAAAAGGATGCCTAGTTTTTTTTTGCAAGAGGACAAACTTGAACAATTATTACACTCATTTATATATTCACCAGTTTTAATCAAGGACAAGCTTTTCAACATATTCATGGAGGGATTTCCTAGCCTACTATGCCACTTGAAGCCTTCTGAATTAAAAACCATATTGCTCATCAATGCTTTGTTCATCATGTGCAACTCATTCTGGGAATTGACTGGGTAGATAGTATAAACCATTCTTCTCTTTACAAATCCCCTTCACCCTTCCATTTGAAAGGTCCTGAAATACACATACTCATGGAAAAAATTCACAGAATAATTCAACTGTCTAGTTAGATGTGACACTAATAACAAATCAAACTTAAAATCAGGAACAACTAACACATTCGTCAATGTGTCACCAATTGACACTTTATAGCTACCAATTTGAGATACTGAAGTTGTTTGTCCATTAGGTAGATGAACCTGTTTATCTAGATCTTTTTAAAAAATAGAGTAATCTAACTTGGTTTCTTAGAAGTCATATGACGAGTTGCTCCAAAATCAATTATCCACTCTTCATTATCTTTTTCTTTTACCTTTGGTGTTATATACACATAAAAGTTTATAAGTACTTGCAGTATTTTCCATATAGTCTTGTGAATCTTCCATGTTTATCATCTTCAGAATCTTGTTATATTGATATGGAGTAAAAGTAGGTTTTGTTATTAGCTGATTCTCATGTCCATTCTGCCCCACCTTTTCATCTTGTTCTAAACTTCCCGAATTATTATTCAATCCCTGCACAGACTCAAATTCATCGCTGCCCTGACTATCAACATATGCATGATTTGCTTTCCTTGCATTTTTCACAACCTGACTAGGCCCAAATTTCTTCTTGAACTTCCAATCTGGTGGATATCCAATCAATCTAAAACATATATCTTTTGTATGACCATGCAACTTACAGTAATCACATACCAAATGTCAATTCTTCTTTTGTTTAAATTGCTACTATTTCCTGTATTTCCATAACTTCCTCATCAACATACATTGCCATAGGATCATAAGTACCACTAACATTTTTTCCGTTATTATATTGCATCACATAATCATTTCTTTTTTCAGAATATAATGCCATCGACTCATGAATATCTCCACCAACTCTATTTATAGCAGTCATACGCTGACTTTTATCAGAAGTTATCATAGCATATGCTTTGTTTACATTTGGAAGAGGATTCATCATCAACATTTGGCTTCTTGCATGACTATATATTCATTAATCCCATAAAAAAAAAGCAAAAAATCATAAAAACTGTAAATGATCTACATACATCCTTGATTATCACAATCACAAGTAGGAGGAGGTACTAACACATCAAATTCGTCGCATAACAGTCTCAATTTTGTGAAATAATCTGATACTGTAATATTACCTTGATGAAGAGTACATATATCGATGAAGTTGATAACTTCTAGAACCATCAACCTTGTTGAACCTTTCATTCAGATCTGCCCTAACCATGGCTGCATCTGATGCGTACACAATCCCACTCAACAATTTCTTAGAAACTGTGTTCATAATCCAAGCCAACACAAAAGCATAACACTTCTCCCATTGTTCCCCTAATTCAGGCTTGATATATGATTTTTGACAAGATCCAAGTACAAAGCTTAACTTGCTCTTTGCACGCAAATTTGATCATCAACGATCTGCTCCATAACGAGTAGTTTTGAGTTCCTGTGAGTTGAACTGAAGTTAATACACTACCCGGAGTATCTGAAGGGTGTAAGTACAGAGGATGATTGCGATTCTTCTTAATTCCTTTAAGAGTATCTGCCGAAACATCTGAACTCGAACTTGTGATGACTTCTGCTACCATGGTTCTCAAACTCAACAATGGCGAAACGAAAGGATCGTGAATCTGATATGGTTTCAAACTCAACAATGGCGAAATGAAAGGATCATGAATCTGATCTTTGTCGACACACGGCTCTGATACCATGTACAAATTTGGAAGAAGAGTTGAGAAAAAAATTGTATTCAAGCTGAATTTTCATATATCTCAACACAATACAAAGGGTACAACTCAATATATATATATATATATATATCCTAAAAATAGAAATTAGTTACTACACATTAACTAATGTAACTAACTAAAATACAAAATAACTAACTAAATGAAAATAATGACTAATTAATTTCCAATAGAAAGGAATAGAGACGACAAAGAAATCGATGTGGCTCTAAATCTGCAAAAACAATTCTCAATTTTTAAGATCAAATCTGAAATCAATGATGGTTAGGTAATGTTACTTATTTTTTCATTAATTTGTGGATGAATTACTTCGATCATATTAGAATGTAATAAGTTTTTTCTTTCATGTGGCTGTGCATGGTTATATTGGTAATTCACTGGGTTTTTCATTTGTACATTTTTCTGGCATTTGTAAATTGATAAATCAGAATAAAATGGAATCATTTTTTCCAATATTTGACTATTTTAAGAAGCATCAGTTTCAGAAGATAACTATGAAAAGGTGTCATAAACAAACTCGATGTTAATACAAATAGTGATATATCTATTGTTATCACCGAATACAAATTACAAGTATAATACACCATAAAGTAATAACATACTAATTACAAATAGATTACATAGAAAAGGTAACTGGAAGGGGATGAGATATCAGAATAAAGAAGGGGATGAGAGATAACTGAAAGCCAAAGTTTCGACATATATTTCATAACCGTTCTTTCTAATCGCTAGACCTTTTAACAATAGCTTATTGGGTATGAATCCCAAATAAAAGCCTCTAATAGCCCATAGGCCCTTAAGGACTCAGCTTAGTTCACAACAATACTCTCGCCCTCAAAGAGAACTTTGTCCCTAAGGTTCGAGTGGAGCCACCATGACATTACAATAGTATTTCTGTCCACGCTTGAAGGTAAGTTGAGCGCTACTGCTTTACAGTTAGAGTGAAACCAAAAGTCTCTAACCTTTAGTACTGATAAATTAACTCCAGTGCCCTTTGCAGATTCTAAATTACAAAGATGAATAACACAAGCCACACCTCCTATAATACATCAATGGTCAGGCTTTCATGTTCCACCGTTTGCTCTTCAACGCTTCCATTGCCACTAAAAAAATCCAAACAGTGCTTAAGTATTGTAGTAGTGTTAGTCTTACAAACACCACACTATCCACTAACCAAGATAAATGGCTTTTGTCCTAAGTAATAACTTCTCTGTAATTCAATGTAACATTAGCAAATGAAATTAATAGCACTGATTCAACCGCAATCAGCCACTTTGTATTGACATATGCATATATATCTTTTAAAATTTCAAACTGAACAAATGTTCGATAGGTAGTGGCATAAGCACCGCACCATCGTTGTCCTGGATCCCACACTTGCGTTATGAAGTTAGCATACCTAATGAAATGAAGTGTGCTAGTAGATCCCAACAAAAGTAATGTCTCTGCATTCACTGTATAACCTGTAAGAGCCATATCTTTGGAGGTTATTTCATCCGAAGGCAGTTCACTTATTAGAATATCACTTTCATTCTTTATAAAAAAAATTATCCAGATATAAATCCTCAGGCTCTACGAAAATTTCAGCAAGATACATGTCTTCAAGAAACTCAAAACCAAGTTCTTGTATATCAGAGCCACAATCCAAAGAAGTTGGTAGAACATACCTCTCTGATATATCTACTTCGGGATGCCCATAGAACAACTGGACTTTGCTGACATCAGGACCTATAACATCTTCATCGAAAATTTCAATAGGAGCATCTAATACCATAGTAAATACCTTGAGGCAGTTACTATTTAATATTTCATCGAACATCTTTTGCGCATCAGTTTTAGTCGGATATTTCAATTTCTCATAAAAGTTCTGAGGCAACAAAGAATAGGCTATATCGCTCCTTTGTGGATGCACATGTGCAGGACATGGTGAAAGAATGTCTGGCTCAATGAAATATGGCGAAATAGCCTTAACAGGACTTGGGTACTTATCAGTCACAGTGGGTACCTGCTTGAGATTTGCCAAACGACCTTCCTGTGATTCGAGATGTTGTTTGCGGAAGCAAATTAACACTTCCGCAACAAAGTGTTTCTAATATACCAATTGTTTGTTCTGGAAAAGTCATTGGTACCACGTCAATGCTGCTCCGTCAAGATAAGACAACGCAAGAGATAACTTGTGGTTTTCTGTAATTTAGTCATAGAAGTCAAAGTACTGTTCAGCCTGGGAAACCCATAACTCTCCACAGAATCGTTGAAATTCTATTATTCTAGGTTTACTCATTGGAAGGTTTCCAAGTAACACGTGTAATATTGAACGAATTTCCGCCAGATCCTTTGACCAAGTGTACTTCATGACCTTAATTATATCTTTAATTGTTTGGAACTATTTGGTCCTCCATTGAAGACCTTTCTATGAAAGCATCAATGAAACAAACCCGATGTCTAATACAAACACTGACATATCTATTGTTATTGCTAAATACAAATTACAAGTATAATGCACACGATAAATTAATAAAATACTAATTATAGATAGATTACATAGAAGAGGTAACTAGAAGGGTAAGAAATAACATAACAAAGAAAGGGGATGAGAGATAACTGAAAGTCAAAGCTTCGATATATTTTTCATAAACTTCTTTCTAATCGTTAGACCTTTTAGCAATAGCTAATAGGGTATGGATCCCAAATAAAAGTCTGTAATAGTCCATAGGCCCTTAAAGGGTTAGCTTGGTTCACAACATGTCATATATTCCAAAGGTTCCTCAGTTCCTAAAGAAGAATACAAGGTGTCTTCTTTGCCAAGAAATAATTACTTTAAGAAGCCATTAGTTTCAGAAGATAACTATGAAAAGGTGTCGTCATATATTCCAAAGGTTCCCTAAGTGCCTAAAGAAGAATCCAATGTCTTTTTTGTCAAAGAATTACTACTACAAGAAGTCATCAATTCCAGAAGATAACTACAAAAAGGTGTCATATGTTCCCAAGGTGCCTTCAATGCCTAAGGAAGAATACAAGGTGCCTATTTTACCTATGAAAGACTACTACAAGAAGTCATCAGTTTCAGTAGACAACTACAAGAAGGTGTCATATGTTCCTAAGGTGCCTTCAGTACCTAAAGAAGAATGCAAGGTACCTTCTTTGTCAAAAAAGGACTATTGTTGTAGAAGAAAACTACAAAAAGGTAGTGAAATCTGAATACAATGTACCATCTTTTCCAAAAAAAAATGACTACTACAAAAAGCCATCACCACCTCCTCCATATTTTTAAACTTCCATCTTTCATGTTCAACATGCATGTTTCATTTAAGTCCTTCAGCTCAACACATATAGCCCATAGGGTTCTCATATTTTAAGTTAGAAGGCATAATATCTTAATTTTAATTCATAAATTACTTGATTTTTTTTCTATCCTACTTCAGATTATAGTTGTATTATCATTAAAATTTATTTTGAATAGTGATATATTTCAATTGAATACAAGTTGTTTTTATTGAATGTTTGTAGGAAAAACTCAAATATGTCATCGAATTTTGTGATAAAAAAGTTCTTCTATATTGTTAAAGTTCTATATATATCATTTTCCTTTAAAAAAATACTCATCCGTTATACTTTTAATAAATCCCCCCCCCCTTTAATTTTCCAGCCATAAATCATTTTAGCTGTTGTTTAGATTACTACTTCAATTAGCGGCATACATTGTAATTTATGTTATTTAGCGACAATTTGTATATTTTAAGTTGCATTTTAATCATGGGAAAATTAACGGCATTTAGCGGTTTAGGTGAATTAAGTGGTGGTTATCCAAATACCAAATAGTAAAATAAACATATATAAATTAATTTGTGATATATTTTAGAAAAATAATCGTTGAATATTAGTGACTGATTAAACGTGTTTAATTGGATTAATGTGACTTCATGGTTTGGGTTATAGTGGTTTACGTGAATTTATAGCGCTCATTTATGTGCATTTAACGACAACATTCTATGAGAATTTGGTGGCAATAGGTGAATTTAGTGACGATTTATGAGAATTTTGTAGCGTTTAGGTGAATGCTAACAAGAATTTAGCTCTCGGGCTCGAGGCCTGGGTATGGAGAAAATTCAGTTGGAAATGTGATCCTCCACCCCCGAATGGGCGTGATCCATACTTAATTGGAGCTTCAATATGGTCTCGAGACATCGAATTGGAAAACCAAAATAAAAAAAGGTAAAATTGTATGAAATACAAACTATTAATTCAAATTAAATGTTATAATTATAGTTTATTTTATTTGTAATTCGTAGCAAACCTCCCATTTTATGTCATCTGATTCTCTATACAACTAGTCATTCTTGGTATACAATTAGTCCTTTTATACATTTAAGTACAAAATGTATAAAATGTGTTTGTGTTTGTATAAAGTGAGAGAAAAGTGTGTACAAATACATATATTTTCATTCTATATACTTATAATTATACAAATACAGATCTTATTAATTATACAAATTATAATGTATAAATGAATTTATACATAATTGAACAATTTGTATACACTTGGATTGTATCTAGCGAATTATACAAATCAAAAGCTTCATAACAAACATAAAATTGCTATGAAGTGCAATTATGCAATTATGCAAATTTAGCGGCGAATAAAGTAAATTTAGGTGAACTTAGCTGTGATTTATCTAAATACCAAATAGTTAAACCAGACATATAATTATATATGTGATATATATTAGTAATATAATAGCTTCCAATATATTGTCTTTCTTGGTATTGTAAAGTATGTATGATGTATGGTCCAATGATGTGAATTTTAAGTAGTGCTCAAAGTATCAATCTAAGTACATATTACTTCCCACTCAACTAATTCTCATCACATAAATAATGAATTAAATTTGTTAGACCTAACAACATATTATTTGTTCAATGTACCAACAAAAAAAAAAGAACAACATTCTTGGAAGTCAAGAAAAGTTTGGACTTGATTCAACTAACCAACAAAAATTGTTCATGGCTTCCATTATCTCAACAACTTAGTGGAACAGAATTAACCAAAGAAAAAGGAAAATCTCTTATCTGTGTAGATTATTTCGAGAGCATCCAAATCTACATCATAGTTAAGCTCTATATAAACACCTATTTCTTCTCCATTCTAAAACACGAGAAAAAAGAAAAATCTAACAATCTAACATAAAATATAAATATTCTCAATGGGAAGCCAAATGAAGAAGCAATGGCCTTAATTTGCTTGTGCTTTAACATTTTTCTTGATTGCCACATGCAATATGGCATATTCACCTTATTCTTATGAGTTATCAGATACAACATACAATAAAGCACCAACCACAGTAGCTAAAAGGGAAGACTACAAGGTTCTCTCAATGCCTAAGAGGAATACAAGGTACCTTCTTTGTCAAAGAATAACTACTACAAGAAGCCATCAGTTTCAGAAGATAGCTATAAGAAGATATCATCGGTTCTAGAAGTACCCTTAGTGCCTAAAGAGGAATATAAGGCGTCTTCTTTACCAAAGAATGACTTCTCCAAGAAGCCATCAGTTACAAAATTTAATTATAAGAAGGTGTCATCAATTTCAAAAGATAACGACTACAAGGAACCCTCAGTATCTAAAGAGGAATACACGATGCCTTCTTTATAGAAAAATTACTACAAGAAACCAACTGTTCCAGAGATTCCCTCAGTGCCTAAACTAGAATACAAGGTGCCATCTTTGCGGAAAAAAAAATTACTACAAGAATGCATCAGTTCCTGAAGATTATTACAAGAAGGTGTCATATGTTCCTTAGGTACCCTTAATGCCTAAAAAGGAACACAAGGTGCCTTATTTGCCAAAGAATGACTACTACAAGAAGCCATTAGAAGATAACAAGAAAGGTGCCAACTATTCCAGAGGTACCCTCAATGCCTAAACATGAATACAAGGTGCCTTCTTTGCCAAAGAATGACTATTACAAGAAGCCATCAGCTCCAAAAGATAACTACAAGAAGGTGTCATTTGTTCCAGAGGTAGCCTCAGTGCCTAAACAGGAATATAAGGTGCCTTCTTTGTCTAACAATGAATACTACAAGAAGCCATCAGTTTCAGAAGATAACTATAAGAAGGTGCCATCAGTTTCAATAGATAATAACTACAAGGTTGCCACAATACCTAAACAAGAATACAAGATGCCTTCTTTGCCAAATAATGACTACAAGGCACCATCAATTCCAGAAGATAACTACAAGAAGGTAACAATTGTTCCGGAGATACCCTCAGTTCCTAAACAAGAATACAAAGTTCCGTCTTTTCAAAAAACTGACTACTTCAAGAAACCATCACCTTCTCCGTCACCGCAACCTCCATATTACTAAAATTTCATCTTTCATGTTCAACATGTTTCAATGAAGTCTTTCTCCAATGCAACATATATAAACCTTAGGGTTCTCCTTATATTACGAGTCCAAAGGCATGATATTAATTCCTATCAAAAATTGTAAGTCTTTATTTGTCTTCTTCTCTTTCCTACTTCGAGTTGCAATTGTTTGTAATTTAAATTCTATCTTGAATGTATCCAGAGATTTATGTCTATTATATACAAGTTTTTTATAAATTTTATTGGAAGTTTATATTTATCGATTCACCTATACTTCCAGAAATTGTCAATAATTCTCATAAATTTAATTGCAAATAACAAACATCAATGACGATTTAGTGATTCCAATGCCAAGAGTAGAGTGGCCGGCATTTATGTTTACCAAAAGAACAAGCGAAATAAAGAAAGAAAATAACAATATTTGTAAGTTTCACTGAGTTACATTATACCATATAAAATTAGGAAAAATTACTTAAATACAAAATTTATTTTACCGTATTTTTAAAAAAATCTACCATTTGAAAAAATTATAAAAATTTCTACTGTCTCATATTTTCGGATACATCACTTTATAAGTGATATATCAATTGGATACATCATTTTTGATGATATTTCAAGATATTGAGTGATGTATCTCAACTGGAGACGCAATGTATCGGGAAATTTAGAAATGTATCCGAAATAAAGATGTAATATATCAAGACGTTTTGAGATGTACTAAGATTACACCAAATTTTTCACGTATTTTTATAGTTTGAGAAAAACGTAAGAATGTGATTTAACTAACTTTCAACATTTCTGTCAAATTTCCATAACAATGCCCTTCCTTTTAAATTTTTGAGCTCATTTGATTTATTACATCATCATTGTCAAGTTGTAAATCATTTTGATCTGATAACATATTAATAAAAATACTTTAGCTTTGGTGTAAATTTCTATTTCAAATATAAAAACATTTAATCATGGTTAATAGGTGAATTTAATTAGCCGCGATTAATGTGAATTTTCTAGCAGTTTAAATGAATTTAGCCATGGTCTGTCTAAATACCATATAGTAAACCAAAAATAAAATGAAGTAAATGATAATTTGAAAAAATAGCTTGCAATATATTATCACACTTGGTGATGTAAAATATATATAATGATGAGAATTCTAAGTCGTGCTCAAAAGAATAAAAAATTATTATAAATAATGGATCAGTATTTATTAGGCCAACAACATATATATTTCAAACTTCAAAAATATTTTTATTTAATCAAATATTCAATGTACCAAGAAAAGGGAACCAGAACAATATTCTTGGAAGTCAATTAAAGCCTGGAGTTAATTTTTTTTAAAAAGGTAAGTCAATCAAATTGGGATAGCATTCACAAAAAAAAATGGGAAAATCTTTCATATCTTTGGATTATTTGATAGCATTCAAACTCCTAGTTCCTCCATTTGATATTTCTCTTGTGTAATGACCCGAAATGCTAACTTACAAATTTCTATAAAATTAACGTTTTATCTCTCGATAGTTATCTCGAGTTATTTCTGATAAATTGATAAAGTGTATTTAAAAATTTTTGAACTATTCAAAAATTAAAGTTATTTACTTGATGAATATTTATAAAATAATTATTTTTTATTGGTGTGGTCAATGGCTAAGTCCATCATTTCCTTAATATCATATTCAACTTGGCCTATTTATTAAAACAAGTAATAGAGTTTATTAGTTTTATACTTAATTGTTTAAAGAAAAGGCATCGTCGGATATGCCTACATTGATAGAGTATTATGATATGGCATAATTAGATTATTATTATTTAATTGAATTGCGTGAGAAATTTATAAATTATATATATATTGGTGCCACGTTCTCTGACATAAGCGAGGAACTGTAAAATGGAGTTGTGGGTTATATATTATATGGAAATTATTAGGTAATCATTACATAATGAATTAGAAAGGAAAATTTGGCAGTAAGGTCTTTTGAATGTTTCAGGAGACGATTGTTAGGCCATTATTGGCTAATGATTGGTTATTGGTTAGAGTAAGGATGGCTTGAGAGGATATTGAAGATTTTAAGGTGTGTGAATCGAGTTTGAGTAATTGTTGGTTTCCAGGGAATTGGCACCCTTATTTATTCATAACTTTGAGTTTTATTACAGTTTTTTTTTCTATAATTAAGAAAATATTTTTTTTCTATAATTAAGATAAATTTATTTTTGATATATTGTGATAGATAATTAAATATTAGATATAAATATTATGTGAATATTATTTATATATATATAATATTTGAGGAACTTGAACTAAATTTTAAACTTAAAATTCAAAAATATGAGAGTTGTCATATTAATTGACATCAAGACTAGGAACTTGATTATATATTTGAATGAGTTTTTGGATCTAAGCTAGACATATAACATATGTGTGCTGTTAGTTTTGAAATCTTATGGTGATTACATATATAAATAGATTGCATTTATTTGGAAGTCTAACGAAAGGGCAAGGCTCAAGCCCGGAGTGATTGTTCTACTATTTGAGGCAAGTGGATTTCTAACTCTTATAAAGTGTATGAAATTCGTATATTTCCTTGTGTTATGTTTTTGGAAGTAATGAGACTCGGTGAAGGGTTCACTTGTCCACCTTGATCAATTCTAATGATGAAAAGGGGTAATAAAAGGTAATATGGTTAATTATTTGTGTGTGATGTGTTGAGAATGGTACGAGTACCGATGTTATGAAGGGAAAGTTTTATTACAATAGTAGGTGGATTGTAATATGAGAATGACAAAGTATATGTGCATTAGCTGATATATCATGAATTGAATTCCTTGTGTGATTGTGTTTCTTATTTAAACCCGTATATTTGTAATAATTGAGGTGGTTATGTATTATGCTGATTTTTTATTGATTGAGATGCATCATCATCCCATTTATTGAAATAATATTGTGTACATGCATTGACATGAGATAGAGTATAAGTTGAACACGTGGAGATCGTTCATGCTGGGATGGTGAGATGTTAAGATTATAATTCGGACATGTGGAGACCGTCCGTGAGAAAATTGTTTGATCATATGAAAGTGCGTTGAGATCGTTTGCACAGACACGTGGAGATCGTCCATGTCGCTATATAGACCTCACGAGTCCCCCATGGGTCATGAAATCTCGATGTATACCGAGGAGTATCATGTATATACGGATGAGAGAGTACTTGGTATTCTGAGGCATATCATTTCATGGTATCATATTGCATTGCATCACATGGCCTCCTTCATTGTTGATGATTTTGTGTTAAGTACATACTTTTTATATAAGGAGATAATTATAGTCCTAAGTTAACTATACTTAGAATCCTACAACAATATTTATTATGTAACAACAACAACAACAATAATAAATAACAACAACAACAACAACAACATCAAAAACAACAATAACAACAGCAGCAACAACAACAACAATAAAAATTTACACAATATTCTTATGTTAAATTTCTACATAACGTACATAAATATGATTTTTTTAAAAAAAAGAAAAATATAAGTTTATAATTTTTTAAACAATGAATTCTACTTTTAAAAATTAGAATACTTACAAAATTATGCTGATAAAAATACATATAAATAATAAATACATAATATAAAAAGTTGAATAAAAGATCATGAAAAAGTAAAGATTCAGAATGAGAAGGAATAAAAACATAAATAATAAAAAAAGGTAGAAAATATTAGAATAAAAAAATTAGTTTTCTAAAGAATAATATAAATAAAAAAATAAAAACGAATAATAGAAATATAAATAAAAGAAAGCAAAGAATTTTAAAAAGATTATGTAATTACATGTTATGACACCTAATTCATAACCCTCACTTAGGAATTGAGGAATATAATTACTATCCTTCAATTGCACTCAATTCTTTCTTTGTCAAGTAATCACTTGATCTAGCGAACACGTCAAAGAGTGTAATTACAATCAATTACATATGACTTTTCAAACAAGTCCTTTAGGTCTATTTGGTAAGTCACGTTGATAATTGGTATAATGTAATTGAGTATAATTACATTGTCTCACATGCTTGGTTGACCATGTAATTACTTGGCCAACATGTAGCTTGGTGTAATTGAAAGGAGGTAATTATACTCCTCAATTCATAGGGGTGAGTTTGAATTGTAGTTAAAATACATAATGTATTTACAAGTTGAATACTTTTTAATTTCTTCTTTTTATTTCTATTTTTTGATTTTTTTATTTTTATTATTCTAGTGTTTTCTATAAAATATTTTTTAATGTATATTAATTATATTTCATTTCTTTCTCATTATCAAACTTTACATCATGTGTTTCCATGCAATTTTTTTATTTTTTGATCATTTTTTTAAATTATTTTTTATTCTTTTTACCTCAAAACAAATACATAAATGAGTAAAAACATCACACTAAGTAGGAAAATTACTTTCTCAATTGTAGCCCAAAACGTGCAGCCCAAAAAATCATTTAAAACTCAGTCCAATAACATCTGGTCTCCTCTACTCATATCTCATTTTAAAATCAAATCTTTTAAAAAAGGGAAAATTGTATATAATAGCAAACTAATAACCTAAAATAAATGGAATAGTTAGGGTTTGATTTAATTGTGCTCCATAACAAACGTTAGCTAAATTTGCCAGCGTCTCTCTCCTAAAAATCTCGCTCGACACTCTCTATTCTCGCTCGCCTCTCTCGCTTTATACACAGAAGTGTATAATTCTGTTTCTGTTTTGTATAAAGCGAGAGAAAATTGTATATACACATGCAAAAATATATATCTTCGTATTATACACTTAATTAGACAATTTACATACATTTTACTTCAAATATTGCAGAGAAAAAGGCCAACGAATTATACAATTGCAGTGGAATACAATTTTCTCTAGCTTTATACAACAGAAGTGTATATATTGTGTTTCTGTTTTGTATAAAGCAAGAGAAAAACATATATCTTCTTGCTATTCACTTATTATACATACATTTTAATTTGATTCAAATGTATGCAAAACAAATTATATAATTGCAGCGAAATAGGCCAGTGAATTATACAATTTAGGTCAGCAA
The DNA here is from genome assembly GCA_027705065.1 of Solanum peruvianum. NCBI lineage: Eukaryota > Viridiplantae > Streptophyta > Magnoliopsida > Solanales > Solanaceae > Solanum > Solanum peruvianum. Next base: position 25,208 of record JAKWJD010001273.1, on the reverse strand, counting down.
ATTATACAATTGTATATGTATAGCGAAGTATACAGTTTTATGTTTGCTGTGGAGCGCAATTATGCAAACTTTGCTATAACATACAAATATGAATTTTTTATTTGTCGTATGTGAAAGTTGCCCTTTAAAAAAATTATACCCACTTTTCAAATTTAAGCCGATAATACAGAATCATTTTTTGAATTGCTACTTTTATTGACATCATTATTATTTCATTCCAATTCAAATACACATTATGATTTTGTGGAAAATGTTTCTTTACTTATTCAATCTAAAAAAATTATCATTATATATAATATAAATCTATTTCTTTTATCTCCTTTATTTATTTTTATTTGTATATTATTCTCTATTATTTGTTTTTAAAGTTTCATATTCATAACTTATACAATTAGACTTCTACTTTTAATAATATCATTAATTCCTTCAATTTTTAAACTTTTATATTCATAAGCCTCAATTATTAAATTACAATATTTAAGACATTTTATGATATTTTTCATATTACATATCTATCAGTTCATAGTATTTTGTATCATGGAACTCCAACTCAAGATTATTCATTTTATTGCAATGTTAATGATGATATTATTATAGCAGGATTATATTAATCTTTTAGCATAAGTTGATGAAGAAGACTCTCTGACTTTTGATTAATTTGTCAAAAGGGATGTCGGACAAGAGTTTCAAAAATTTGCACTAATTTAGTATTTCTATTTTCATTTATTTTCTTGTGATTATGGTGTGTTCTGTCTATGTAACTCAAGATTATTCTTTTTATTTCATTGTTAATTTTTATGTTAATATTATTATTATAGGATCAAATTTATCTTTTGGCATAACTCGACGAAGGAGGTCTTGGATGTTAATTAGTTTTTCAAAAGGGGTGTCGAATAAGAGTAACAAAAATTGTGTACAAATTATGTATCATTATTTGTTGGGTTTTAAAGGTGTGAACAAGAAATGAAGGGTTGTGACTCGCCTGAATGTTTGTGACAATGCCAAAGGGTTGTGACCTTTATGAAAGGATGTGTTCTTTGTAAAGGATTGTAATCGTTTGGAAGGTTGTGCCTTTTTGCAAAGTGTTGTCACCAATCTAAAAGTTGTATTCTTTTCAAAATGTTTTGACCTTTACCCTTTGTTGGCTATAAATTGAGAGAATTTCTCTCATTTTACTAGATTAAATACTTCCCTTCTTTTGCATACATTTCTTATAAAACAAAATGATCGATCGTATCTGTGAGTGTGATTTGTTGTTGCCATTTTGAGTTTGTTTAAATTATCAAAATTTGAGGTAGCTCTACCTCTTTAATGTTTAATTCGTTTTGTCTAGGGAGGAATTATCTGCAACCTCGGCTACTTGAGGGGATTAAATTTCATAAGGACACGCAGTGGGTTTTGTGGACTCGAATAGATCTTTGTGTTTTTCTTTTCATCTTTTATTATTTCTAGTTTGCTAATCTAAATACAGGAGGGTTAGTGTGGGTGTGAATCACGACCGTCTGGGTCACACTTTCCTGCCTTAGCTTAAGTTGCAATTGTCTAGTCAGTTTGTGAATTTCCGCAACCCCTTCATGTAACGATCCGCTAGGTCGTGTTGAGAAGTAGAACTATTTTGACTCCTTCCGAAAATTTTAAAAGTATATCTTAAACTATTCGATAACTATGAGTATCTAGCTGATAAAATTTTGTTAAATGAGTATTATAGTTGAATAGTTAGTGAGTCACATCCATAATTTATAGTTACCACTTGGCCTATGTATGAAATTGACTAAGTAAAAAGGGTTTAATAATTTCTGAGTCATTACTCAAAAACAACAGAAAATAAAAAGAAACTCCACAAAAAAATTTAGGTCAAAGAGCACATGGACTGATATAGGGGTGCGATTGTTTTCTGGTAAGCACTTCAAAATTTCTCAAATTATATATATAATAGTGTGATGCACCGGTAGCAGTAGTAGTAGTATAGTATTTCACTTCTAATAGAAGTTAGTTTGATTTTCTGTTGTGTTAGTATTATTGGGATTGATTGGTTAAAGTAGACGGAACAAAACTTAATGGATTAAACAATGATGTTGAATGATTAACTAAAACTTTTAAGAATAATTAAGGTGATCGATTTCCTTGGGATGAGGAGGCAGAGGCGTTGATTTATTTTAGTTTTGGAAGAATTAGAAAGTGGAATAAATACGGAAAGTAATAACGTTAATTGGGTTTTAAAAAGGAACAAAAATGTTTGTCCATTAAGAGTAATCTTTGAACAATGATTATGTGTAATCATTGGACAATTATACTTATTGGTTAATATCAAAAATAATTAATTGTTGGTTAGGATAATAAAATATTTCCTGGGGTAATATCTGCAATTGGTCTGCAATTTCCTTAATATTGTGGTATTGGAATGGTGGGGGGCAAGAATCTTAGCCAATCATTCCAACGAATGACATTTAGTAGATACATTTTAGAAAATTAGGAATTTTGTGTACAGAATGGATTTTAAGAAAAAAATAAGTTACGTTGCAGATTTGCAGTGCGTTGCCCTGTGTTGTTAATTGGTGAAATTTATTCTTTATTTTATTTATTTATCAAATGAAGATACTAGTTTTTGATATATTGATATATGTGACTAATTATTAGGTCTATATTATTTGATTTAACATTGAATTTTAGGATATTTGGAGAGATAAGGTTCAATTATTGGCTTGGAATTTAGCAAATATGATAATTTTGACATATAAATTATATCAAAATTTGGATCTTGGTATATGATTGAGTTTTAGGGTCTATAATAGACTTATAATAATTTAAATGTCTACAAACTCGCCTACTTATGAATGTTGCATCATTGATAGATTGTGAACGTTTCGAATCTTTGCAAAAAGGGAAGGAACTATCTTAAAAATTCATGGCACGAGTTCGACACTTAAGGTATGTTAAGAATTTTTAGACTTCGTTAAAAGACATTTTTATAATTAAAAAATAAAATCAAAATAAACAAAGGGTAAGATCGAAAAATTGGGTTATTGTACCAATGCAGTGACAGGCATATCTCTCAAGGGAAAGTTTATTACTATAGAATGCGGGTTGAAACCCGAGAATGCCAAAGCATATGGACATTAGCTGATTTATTAGTAACTTGAATTCTTTGTGTGATTGTGTTTTTCTTTATTACACCCCTGTAGTTGTGATAATTGTAGTGGTTACGTATTATGCTAATATTATTTGATTGAGATGCATCATCATCTCCTTTATTGAAATAATCTTGTATACATGCACTGATATGAAATTGAGTAATATGTTGGACACTTTGAGATCGTCCGTGCTGGGAATGGTGGGATCTTAAGATTATAATTTGGACACATGGAGACCGTCCGTGCGGAAATTGATTGATTTTATGATAGTGCATTGAGATCGTCCGCACATACACATGGAGATAGTCCTTTTCAGTATATGGACCTCCCGAGTACCCAATGGGTCATGAACTCCCGATTATTTCGAGGAATATCATGTATATACAGTTGAGAGAGTATTGGATATTCTGAGACATATTATTTTTTCATGGTATCATATTGAATTGCATTTCATTACATCCTTCATTTTTATGATTATGTGCTTTTATTGGTAGTTGGGAAGTTCTTGATATTTGATTACCTCTATTTGAAAAAACTTGACTGGCAATACAGACTTGTATAAGAAAAGAATTGAATTTCTTGTATAAACTCCCGTCACTACTTCTTTTTTGTCGATCAATGAGATATACTAAGTATATGTGGTTTCGTACTCAGACTACACTTGTTGCACTCTTTTATGGTGCAGATTCTTTCCGAGTATGAGCACCTCTAGTGGAGATTTTAGATTCCTGGCTTGGAGTATCTTGGAGTTGTATTGAGATTTTTGGATGTTCTGTGGCCCACACCTCCCTCTATCTTTTAGTTATTCTGTTATTTTAGTATTCTGACAGGTATTTCTTATGTTGGATTTGTCATTTAGTTTCAGGCTTGCATCGTATTTTAGAAGCTCTTGTACTTATGACACTAATTCTTGGGTGGTATTTGTCAGCTTTTCGCTTTTTGTAATTATAAGAACTTAGTGTTGGATATTTCCACTTAGTGTTTGGCTTTTCTCATTGTCTCATTAATTAGTTAAAATTTGTAAATTATGTTGGGTTGGCTTACATATTAGTTGAGAACATAAGTGCCATTATGACTTTTGAAATTTGGGTCGTGACAATTTGGTATCAGAGCCCTAGGTTCATTGGTCTCACGAGTACACTAGCAATGTCTAGTAGGGTCTTGCGGATTGGTATGATGACGTCCATACCTATCTACGAGAGTCTATAGGACATTAAGGAAAAAATTTGTTCTTTCATTCATTATCATGCACACTTGACTTTTTTGAAATTCTAATCTTGATATCTCATTCTCCTTCAGTTGGTGAGGACTCGTACATCGGCAAGTAGTTGTCAAGGGCTTATTCATGCGCCTACTTCTGGGAGCACTATCCGAGGTAGAGGTAGGGGATGAGCGCGAGATCGAGGACGGGCTGTAGTACAACACTTGTGGAAGGACAAGTATCAATAGATACCCAAGGTTGTTATAGGACCATACCTCTTGATGCATATGTTATTCAAGGGGATGTGCATGATCGTGTCGAGGGGGATGGACCAGCTCAGGCTCCACCCAGTATTATTTCCCCATTGCTTCAAGATACCTTGGCTCATATGTTAGGACTCCTAGAGCGGATGGCTCAGGCGAGACTTTGACTGTCACTTCTGATGCCTCACATACTGCGTGTTGGTGGTCAGACTCCTGATCCGATAGTTGCTCCAGATTCTGAGACTCCTAAGACTCAGCCAGCTGCTATTGTAGCTCCCCATTTAGATAGTATGGAATTTACAGGTATTGCATCTCACTTGGTTAACAGGTCTTCCATGACCATTGATGATTAAAAAATGTTCATCAGGTTTAGACTAATGAGTCCTTCGACTTATACTAGTGAGTTAAGTGAGGATGCATATGAATTTATAGTTAGTTTCATGAGAGGTTGCATAATCTTGGATTGATAAAGTCTCCTGGAGTTGACTACACTGCGTTTTAGATGACTGGCTCTTTCAAGAAGTGGTGGAGGAATTATATTAGTAGTAGTCCAGATGGATCCCCTCCACTATCTTGGACTCAGTTTACTTAGGTATTTCTAGCAAAGTTTGTTCCCCGCAGTGAGAGGGAGCGCAAGAGGGCATAGTTTGAAGGTTTGCAGCAAGATGGTGTGTTAGTCGCAAAGTATAAGGAAATTGTATGCCTTGGCTAGGCATGCTTCGATGATACTTCCCACAGAGGATGAGAGAGTGATAAGGTTTATTAACAGGCTGATTATTCCTATTAGTCTGGGATTTTCTCAGGTCTCTACTTCTGGTGTTCCATTTCAGAAGGTGGTAAATGTTTCTAAGGAGTTGGAGATAATTCGACATGAGGGATTTGAGCAACATGAGGGCAAGAGGACCCGTCATCCAGATCATTATGGTGGTGCTCCACCTATGATTCGAGGTTACTTTGGGAGCGGTTATTACTCTCAGTCTAGCATACCCATCCACGCACTCTTACTAGTGTCTAAAGCTGGTTACGTTGGGCATAATTTTTCGAGTTCAAAACATACTTCACGTTGTTTATTTTCTAGACCTGTAGGCCGTGGAGGACATTTTGGTCATTCAGGTTCCTCTCATCAGCCTACGTCTCATAGGTTTTTTAGTGTGGTGATATGGGACACTCTCTGAGATACTTCCCTAGGACCAGGCGTGGGGGCTTATATCAGGGTTCTAAGGCTTCGACTTTTAGGGTTGTACAACCTCCATCCAAGGGAGGTGTACAGAGTGACAGAGGTAGTTATCATTTATGTAGAGGTGGTTCTCCTTTTGTTCGAGGTGGTGGTCGTGGAGGTTCACAATCAGAGTGTGGTCGTTCTCATTATTTGCTTTTCCGGGTAGGCCAGAGGCTGAGGCTTCAGATGTTGTTATCACAGGTATTACTTCAGTTTGTCATCAACCAGCTACTATATTATTTGATCCAGCTTTACTTATTCTTATGTGTTCACATATTTTTCTCTGAGTTTGGATATATTATATGAGTCTCTTGATTTTTTGGTGTATGTTTCTACTCTTGTCAGGGATTATGTTGGGTGCATCAATTATGTATTGTTACCTTGATGGGATATGACACTCATGCATATTTAAAGGTTTTAGATTTGGTAGATTTTGATGTGATCCTTGGTATGGACCGGTTATTCCCTCATCACACAATTTTGAATTGTCATGCTAAGACAATTCATTGACTATGCCTGGAATTCCTATAGTCTAAATGGAGAGGTTCTCATAATCACCCTCATAAAGGGGTGATATCATTTCTTAAGGCCCGTCACTTGGTAGAAAGAGGATGTTTGGCTTACTTGCGCAGATTCGAGATACTAGTGTTGAGGCTCCCATACTTGAGTCTATTCCGGTGGTGAGTGAATTTTTGGAGGTATTTCCGACAGATTTTCTAAGTTTTCCACCAGATCATGATAATGATTTTTGTATTGACGTAGATCCAAGAACTCAACCTATTTCAATTTTTTCTTATCGTATGGAACCGCCTTAATTGAAAGAGTTGAAGGAGCATGTGTAGTGTTTGTTGAGAAAGTGTTTTATTAGACCGAGTGTATCTCCTTTGGGTGCTCCAGTCTTATTTGTGAAGAAGAAAGACGGAACTATGCATATGTGTATTGACTATCAGCAATTGAACAAGGTAACCATGAAAAATGAATACACAATACCTTGTATTGATGATTTATTTGATTAGTTGCAGGATTCTTCACTTTTATCCAAGATTGAATTGAGATCTGGCTATCATCAGTTGAAACTTAGGGTGGAGGATATCCTTAAGACAACTTTTTGAACACGTTATGGTCATTACGAGTTTTTGGTGATGTTTTTCATTGACTAATTCCCCAACAACTTTTATGGACTTGATGAATGGAGTGTTCAGATTATATTTGGACTCCTTTGTTATTGTCTTCATAGATGATATCTTGATATATTTCCATAGTAAGGAGGAACACCAGCATCGTTTAAGGATTATGTTTGGGATTCTAAAGCAGAATAAGCTTTATGCAAAGTTTTCAAAGTGTGAGTTTTTGCTTAGTTTGGTAGCATTCTAGGAACATATAGTATCCAAGGAGGGTATTATGGTGGATCCTACGAAGGTTGAGGCAGTTAGAGATTGGGTCAAACCTTCTTCAGTTACTAAGATTCGAGTTTCTTAGGTCTTGCAAGTTATTTTTGCAGATTTGTAGAGGGGTTTTATTCCATTGCATCCTCATTAACTAGATTGACCCAAAAGGAGGTGAATTTACAGTGGTCTGACGAGTGTGAGGTTAGTTTCCAAAATCTCAGGATTTTATTGACTACTGCTACGATTTTGACCCTACCTGTGGAAGTAAAGGGTTTTGTTATATATTTTTATGCTTCTCGGATTGATCTTAGTTGTGTATTCATAAAGAAGGGAAAGGTGATAGATTATGCTTCGATATAGTTGAAGGTTCATGAGAAAAACTATCTTATTTATGTTTTAAAGTTGGCAGCTGTTGTGTTTGCGTTGAAAATTTGGAGGCATTATCTTTATGGTGTGCATTCTGAGGTGTTCACAGATCATGGTAGTATCCAGTATATATTCAATCAGAGGGATCTCAATTTGAGGCAGAAAAGATGGTTGGAGTTGCTCGAGGACTACGATATGACTATTCTTTATCATTTGGGTAAAGCAAATGTGGTAGCAGACGCTTTGAGTCGGAAGGCAGTAAGTATGGGTAGTCTAGCTATGCTATAGGTTGGCGAGCTTCCTTTAGCGAGGGATGTCTAGTCTTTTTCCAATAGCTTTGTGAGACTTGATATTTCAGAATCTGGTAAGGTGTTGGCTTATGTGGAGGCTAGGTCATCCTTGTTGGAGCAGATTTGGGCTAAAAATTTGATGATGTTGATTTATGTAAGATTAGAGACAAGGTGTTAAAAGGAAACTTAAGGCTGCAATTGTTAATAGTGAGGGAGTTTTTAGGATTAAGGGTCCTATCAATGTTCCTCGGACAGGTGATGTGACTAGATTGATCATGGAGGAGGCCCATAGTTGAGGTGCTCTATTCATTTGGGGGATACTAAGATGTTTCGTTAATTGAAGCAACATTATTGGTGATGTCGTATGAAGAGGGACGTAATAGATTTTGTATCTCGGTGTTTGAATTATCAGCAAGTGAAGTATGAACACCTAAAGAGTGGAGGTGTGACTCAGAAGATTCCCATATCCGAGTGGAAGTGAGAGCGCATTGTTGTGCACTTTGTGGTAGGGTTTCCACGTACCTTGGGTAAGTTTTATGCTAAATGGGTCATCGTGGATCAACTAACTAAGTCTGCACACTTTGTACCAGTTCAGACTACCTATAATTCAGAGAAGTTAGCCAAGATCTATATTTGAGGGATAGTTCGTTTGCATGGGAATCCTATTTTCTATTATCACCCAATTTACATCTCATTTCTGAAGGTTTATGCAGAAGGATTTGGGCACTCGGGTGGATCTCAGAATATTCTTTCACCCTTAGATTGACGGTCAATCTGAAAGGACTATCTAGGTTCTTAAGGACATGTTGTGGGCTTGTGTGATTTTGCTTTGGTGGTTAATGTGATCAATTCTTGCCATTAGCGGGGTTTGCTTACAATAATAGTTACCATTCGAGCATTGACATGTCATCATTGAGGCCTTGTTTGGTAAGAGATGTCGATCTCCAATTGGTTGGTTTGATGCATGTTAGGTTAGACCGTAGGGTAAAGATTTGCTGAGGGCGTCCTTGGACAAGGTCAACTTGATCCAAGATAGACTTCTCATGGCTCAGAGTAGGCAAAAGAGTTATGTGGATCGAAGGTTGGTGATTTGGAGTTTATGGTTGGAGAGAGGGTTCTACTAAAGGTTTCTACCATGAAGGGTTTGATGAGATTTGAAAAGGACAAGTTGAGACCAAGGTATATTAGTACTTTTGAGATAGTGGAGTGTATTGGTGAGGTGGCATATAAGTTGACTTTGCCACCTGTAATGTCGGATGTTCATCCCGTATTTCATATATTAATGTTGAAAAAGTATCAGCTAGGTGGTGCTCATGTGATCCAATGGGATTCAGTGTTTCTTGATCATATTTAACTTTTGAGGAGGAGTCGACATCCATGTTGGATAGGCAAATTCGGAAGTTGAGGTCCAAGAAGATTGCTTCAGTAACAGTCCAATGGAAGCATCGTCCAGCGTAGGAGGCTACATGGGAGACCAAGTCAGACATGAAGAGTAGATATCCTCAGCTTTTTAAGCGTTCAAGTGAGTTCTTTTCTTTTTCCGTTCGAGGATGAATGTTTGTTTAAGAAGTAGGTGATGTAAAAACCCGCTAGGTCATTTTGAGAATTAGGACTATTTTAAATCCTTTCGAAAATTTTAAAGGGACATTTAAACTATTCGATAACTATGAGTATCTAGTTGATGAAATTTTATTAAATGAGTATTATAGTTGAATAATTAGTGGGTCACATCCATAATTTATAGTTACCACGTGATCCATGTATGAAATTAACTAAGTAAAAATGGTTTAATAATTTCCGAGTCATTACTCAAAAACAACATAAAATAAAAAGAAAACTCCACAAAAAAATTTAGGGCAAAGAGCACTGATTGCTACAAGGGTACGATTGTTTTCTGATAAGCACTTCAAAATTGTTACGCACCGATAATAGTAGTATAGTATTTCACTTCTAATAGAAGGTGTTTGATTTTCTGTTATGTTAGTATTATTGGGATGGGTTGGTCAAAATAGACGGAAAGAAACTTAATGTATTAAACGATGATGTTTAATGATTGACTAAAACTTTTAAGAGTAACTAAGGTGATTGAGTTTGTTGGGATGAGGAGTTGAAGGCTTTGTTGATTTTTTCAGTTTTGCAAGAATTAGAAAGTTGAATAAATACGGTAAGTAATAACGTTCTTGGGCTTTAAATAGGAACAAAAATGTTAGTCTATTAAGAGTAATAATTGAACAATGATTATGTGTAATCATTGGACAATGATACTCATTGGTTAATATCTAAAATACCTAATGATTGGTTAGGATAATAAAATGTTTCTTGGGGTAATATCTGCAATTGGTCTGCAATTTCCTTAATATTATGTTATTGGAAGGGTGTTGACACCCATTTTGTGCCCAGCCCATTCCTTTACCAACTTAAACCCTCAATCTAATCCCCTCCAATTGACCCCAGGCCCACTCCCTATTCCAGCCCATCAGAAATCTAACTCCCTTCCAATTAACCCCGGCCCACCAAACTAAAATAGCAACCCATTTCTGTAATACCCAGCCCCAACATTACACCTCAGTCCGGCCCACCTAAAATCGACCCAACCCTTTTATTTATTAACCCGACCCAGCCCAGTTCCCCGATCCGACCTCCCCTTCTTCCCCCCCTTTCCTCACACCACGCCAGAAAACCCAGAAAAAAGAACAGAGAAAAACGCAGGGGAAACATGTCCCAAAAATGGAAACGCGACCCTCCCCACGCTCTCTCCCCCTCGCGTCTCTCCCCACCCTCTCTCACTCCTCTCTATGCGTCTCCTCACGCATCCCTCTCTCCTCTTCTCTCCCCCCTTCGCGCTCGTACAGCTCTATACGCGGCAACGAACGTCTGCAGCTGCAGCTTTGACGCAGTAACGTGTTTTCTCGTCCTTCCAGCGCAAGATGGATCCACGTAGACTGTCCAGTACGAGAAACTAATCTCGTCCCTCCACCTTTTTCCCGCTCGATTCGATCTTTCGGATAAGGTTTGAGGGTTTTGGGATTTTGAATTGGAATGGGCCGAAACTCGCACAACCTATCTCAATTTCGAAAACCTAAATCGTCTTCCTATATAAACCCCCACCCTAGACTGAATAAAGGGTTAGAAATTTGGTTGGGAATTTTTTGGAAAAAACCTCTTGGCTGTTCTGTTTGTTTTCCGAGAACGCTAAACAAAGCTTGTTTTAGGTTTGGAATTTTGGTCAAGAGATTTTTGGGAGAGGAAATCGTTTTGACTTCTGCTTGTTTTTGTTTCGGAAGTTTTGGGGGTTCACATTTTATCACAAGAATTTCTACCATTTCTCTTTCATTCAGTTGTTTGAGAGGAGTTTCAATCTGTGTAAAAAGGGTTGTCCAACGCGATAGGCCTAGAGGTAAACAGAGGAAGCTGATAAGAAATCGAGAGTATCACTGCTCGCTAACAGGATAGTCTAGCCACGAAAGCAGAATACGTCAAGAAGTGAGGGGTATTGTTCGAGTGGGGAAGTTCGTGGCTGTCGCTGCTCATTTCTATTCTGTTCGCTGCTCGGAGAAGGTATATTGTCTCGTTTCTTCTTCTATTTCTGAATGATGTTCTTGGCATAAAGATCTGGTGTATATTGTCTCGTTTCTTCTTATGTATTTTTATATATGTTTCCTTTCGTATTTGGTTTGTACTGGTGTTCAATATTCAGTCATTGATGTCATGCGGATGTATGTTCTTCTCGCTAGGGTGTGATACTTGCTTTAGTAGTATAGTTATACTTGAAATCCCTTCGCTTCATAGTTTGTTTCTTCCTTTAATCTGAATTTCAAAGTATGTTCCTTGTTGTTCCCGTGTCATGATATCAATCTGTTCGTGTTGTCGTGGCCATCGTGACTTCTTTTGTGTTAGTTATTAGTTTTCGGCAAAGTAGGTGGGAACTTTGAATCTGTTTCTCATTCTTAAAGCTTTATTGATGTTTCTTTAGTGTTAAGTCCACTGTCACACATCTAATAGCTTGTAAATGGCGACCAGTTGTTGAGTTTCGTTATATTAGTCTTTGATATACTTCATTTGCGTGTGGCTTGCATTATAGGATGGTACGATGTCTTTTACTGTAAATCTTTGAACCTAAGGCATGAGTAAATAGACAGATAATGTTTCTCTAGGATTGTATGTCTGTAACCGTGTTCATGGGCGGGATTATATGTCGAAAGCTACCTGAATCTTCTTTGAATTTTGCTCGAAATAATAGACTGTACATGTAGTTCTGATTTCGAGCATGCTGGACATCATCCTGTTTCTTCACTTCTTGATAGTGCGTTCTGGTTGTATTCCTCGTTGTTTTGTTCGTGTATCAATAACTTTCTTGTCGTGGTTAATCAAATCTCGCAATAGTTATGTTTCTTAGATGATTCGAGGGCAGGTGGTGTCTATTATCGATGTCGCGCTTGTATTTCCTTGTAATATTGCTTCAACTTGGACCATTCATATTTTGCTTATTTTCAAATGCATCAAGGTCTATGTGTTAAGATTGTTTAATATGTCAGTATGGTTGCTTCCAAATTCTATATTTATGAACATGTTACGAGTTTTGATGACTGTTTACTACCTTCTATCTTAAGTGACTACAAATGAATATCTTATTTATTTTACTTTTTCCTATTTATGTTAGTTGGATTATATACTAATTTTTTTTTTTTTTTTTTTTTATTTGCTTTGTGGCATGTAAATCCGCTTGAGTTCACCATGAACTCTCCTCTTTTGCATTTCGAGAGAGTCGTAAAGACTCACATGTTCCTGTCCTTGAAGTCAACCCATCAAGGCATTCATACGCCAATCTTAACTCCTTAAAGATTGAAGAAAATCCAAAACGGATTAGAAGACTTCCTCCTTTTTGTATTTTTTGTTATTTTTGTAATGGGCATAAGCCCTCTTTTCGTTCTTATTTTCTTATTTTATTTTGTATGTTTAGATTTAGGACAGGTACAAACGGGTCAAATACCCAAAGGCAGGTGGGTCTAACATTCGGTCAAGGCGAATAGAACCGAAGTTGGACCCGAGTCTCTCTCCTCTCTCTCCTCTTTACTATTTCCTTATCTTGTTTTGTTTTCAATGCCGTTAGCTTAGGATTAGGAAACTCCAAACCCCCATCAATGCCTTTTATTTTATCAAACTTAAAAACTAAAATTGAAACGTTAAAGTGATAGAGGTTTAACTTTGAAAAATTGCTTAGATTTAAAGTTTATAAGTTTAACATTAACGAAATCTTAAAACAATAATATTTTACAAGTCCGTTTGAGTTTAGAGAGCTCTAACCTTAAGGAAAATTTGCAGGATAAATATTTCAAAATTTGCAAAGTTTGGCTAAGTAATTCTAATAAAGTTCAAACTTCAATTTACAAAGGTTAAAACAAAAAATAGTCAAATAAGTTAGTCGCCGGAAAACCGTAAGTTAGCGGTGCGTCTTAGGTGCTTTTTTTTCAAAACCTTCCTAAGACGCAAATAGGAATCCCGAACCCCCTAAATGTTTCAAAACAATTTTTTCTGTTTAAGTTGTTTAGAAACTAGTTTTATTAATTTTTCTTAAAAATTAAGTGGCGACTCCTAAAAGTCAAAAATATCTTATAATAAACCAAACTCTTTCGAAATCAATTTTTCGATAAAACAGAAATGGCGACTCTGCTGGGGACGGAGGATTCTAACCCTAAGACTAACTCTATTTGACTAACTTGTTTGATTGTTTAAAATTCTTTAGTTTTATAAGTTGCATTTTTTCATGGCATAAATTCCGCCAAACGGCAACTAGTTGCATTAGGAAACCGAAGTTACGCGGCTTACCGCGACTTCTCTCAGAATACCCCAAGAACTCATTTGGAGTATCGAATAAATAGTCGGAATGCGGTCATCCGGCGTTGTTCGATAGCTCCACCCCGATGTTTGTCCGACTCGGGTAACCGTCAATTTGAAAACAACTCTAGTAAACCTAGGAGAGAGCTAAACCAAATCCCGAAATAGCGCATATGCCTAAGATGACCCAACACCCATGGCGTGTTGGGCCCATTAGATGACCACCTTGAGTCCAAAACGGTCCACGGCCTAAATAGACGTTCATACTTATGTGTTTAAATTTGAAGGACGTATACATCCCTCATATCGCTAGGCCCACCTTGGTAGAAAGGGTCACATATCTATTTAGAACGCGCAATATTTGTCTATGTGAATATGTTGTTTTATCTGGAGATATTCTAGCTCACTCTTCTTCAAATACTTTTAGAACCCGTAAGCACAAATATCAAGTCCCTATCAAAAGTGCGTCCAAATACTCTTCGAGTCTTTAATTTCCAAAAAAAATCTCGTTAGTACTACTCTAATATCTGAAAAATATTCAGCATTTCAAATCAAAAGAATCTTGAGAAATTTTATCTTCTTCGACTATTACAAAGAAATTAGAGTTACAAAGTACGGTAATAAAAAATACTGTCAACTTTATTTCGACTCAAGTCGACATTTTTATTCATTAATCCCAGTCAAGTAGACAAATTCCTGTCTATTTAACCATTTCTTTGTATTGGTTTCCCTATATTTGCGAGCCAGTTTATCTCCGAATAAAACAACTCTTATGTGTTTACGCTATATGTGATATCTTGTATTATTACCACCTCCAGGCACTAACATACTGGTCTTTTGAGTTTTTTCATTGACAGGTATTTAAAACTGATCTGTGTTGGTAAGTTGGTTTATCATCCGTATTTCACGAGGTCTAAGGCTCCAAAGATTCCTTCCCCGATCAAATTTGCAAAAAGAAAGGACAGCAATGGGGGATAACAATGAGGAGACTGACGTGAATGATGTCGTCGTGGCTCAACCCGCCGCCGCTGATAAAAATGAATTAATTATGCAGTTGATGCAACAGATTGCCGAAATGAGGGTCGAAATGCAAAGAATGCAAGACTCGTCTAATCCAATTTCATCCTTCAACCCTCCAAGAGATGGAAGACCTCCACTCCACTTTCCTCCCCCAAGCACGGAACGGGTTCAGAACCTTCTCTCTAACCCCTCTCAAAATCCTCCAACCGTTGACTCAACTACACCCAATCCTTGTCACGCCACCACGTCGTGTCAAGCACCACATCGTCCTCAAAATACTAACCTTCAAATCCTCCATCTCCCTCAAATCCTAAATACGAACAATGCTCAAACCTTCCCCCATCTTCAAAACCAAAATGCCGATCCTCCAACATTCCCCCAAAATTATCAAGCCCTCAAAACACCCAAATCCTTCCATTGTTCCACCCATACCTCAAAAGATTACTTTCAAAATTCCAATTCCAAATGAGCCTCATGTCGGTTGTTCCGAGCTTGATCACTATAAGGAACAGGAGAGAGAGTGGAGGTCAAAAGAAGAGGTAGTTAAGGTGAATATGAAAGAAGAGATCAGGAAAGCCATGAAGGAGTTGCACTATATTTCCGAAGTCGATGGATTGAGCTATAAGGATTTATGCATCCATCCGAATCTCGACCTCCCAGAAGGGTTCAAAGTGCCTAAGTTTGTCACTTTTAACGGAACAGGAAATCCTCTAGCACATCTGAAAGTTTATTGTGATCAACTCGTGGGAGTTGGCAAAACGAAGCATTGTTGATGCGTCCTCTTCGGTCGAAGTCTAAGTGGAGAAGCTCTGCAGTGGCTTACATCACAGGAGCTGAAACAATGGAAAAGTTGGAATGCACTCGCAAAGGATTTCACGGAGAGATTCAGACATAACGTAGAAGATGCCCCAGATCGCTACTACTTGGAGAAGATCAAACAGAAGTCTACGGAAAATTATCGAGAGTACGCTTTTCGTTGGAGAAAAGAGGCCGCAAGAGTTCAACCTCCAATGTCCGAACGTGAGATCACTGAAATGTTCATTCGTACTCAAGAGCCTGAGTACTATGAAAGAATGTTGTGTATGATGGGACAAAAGTTTGTCGAGATTGTCAAAGTGGGAGAAGCTTTGGAGGATGGTTTCAAGACAGAAAGCTCACCAAATTTACCGCATTGCGATCTAATGGAAAATCTGCTAGAATCAGTGATATGGATAAATCAAAAGGAAAAGTGGAGGAGGTAAGTATGATAACGGCTACTCATATGAGGTCAGCTTCTCAAAGGAAATACCAAAACCATAATGTCAATCAGGAAAAATTTCCTCGCCCAAAATTCAGAAAGGCTCCCAAAGTATTTACACCATTAAAGGAATCTCAAACTCAACTTTATGAAAGGTTGAAAACAGTGGGTATGCTCTATCCTGTAGAAGGAAGACCAGCCAATCCTTTGGGGAAATTTTACAGAGCTGACCACAAATGTGCTTATCATTCAGGAGCCGTTGGACATGACACAGAGAATTGTTCAACTCTGAAGCACAAGATACAAAACATGATCAACAACAACTTGATCAATATTGAGGAAACCACCTGAATGGATGACATATTGGATGCTCAAGAGTGAGCACAAGACATTTCTGAACTGAGTCATTTGAAGATATTCACTCGAGAAGAAGAATGCCCAACATTGTCCAAATTTGGCATATGAAGTTCGTTACCTTTCTTTTGAGAATGTATCGCACATTTCTTGTTTGAACTACGTTCGACCTGATTTCTCAAGAATGAGATACGTAGGCGGCCTATGTCGGCCTCGGTCATTTCTTTATCAAAATTTCCTATTTTGGTTAAACCTCGAGGGGGAACTATGTTTGACCTAATTCCTGCCTCAACGGGATACGTAGGCGCCACAACGGCTCGGTCATATACCCAGTAAGATTTCTATTTCTCTTCATAATGGAAACTTGGACAGAATTTATGAGAGGATCTCAAAAATTCATTTGAAGTTGGACTTCTTTAACAAGTCAAAATAGAAGACAAAAATTCTACGGAGTTAGCTTCGGGCGGATCTCAAAACTACGACAATCTAGTTTGCAACTGGGACAGAATTTTTGAGATGATCTCAAAAATTCCACAAATGTCATTTGTTACTTATTGAGGTAAACTGGGACAAACTTTGAGGAGGGGCCTGAAGATTCAAGAATGAGCAACCTCAGAATTAATAGAGCAAATTATGAGAGTTCTTATATATTTTAGACCGGGACAATTTTTTTAAGGAGGGTCCTCAAAAATTCCATCAAATATGTCATATAAAGAACGGGCGAGCGTGTAAGCCAACTGCAAGAAGGAGCATGGAGACAAGACCAACACAGATCAGTCTTTCAAACTAAGAATATTTCTTTGGATGCAGGAACATTGATATCACGAAATAGCTATATTAAGCTGTCAAGAATGACAAAAGGCGTCATTGCACCCATCGTGGACTCATCAGCGAAACCTAGAAAATCTGCAATCTCATTTTATCTCTATTGCTTTATATTGCCTCAAGTGATAAACAAGTTTCTTTTTATCTTGCAGGAATATTGAGGCCGAACACTGATAGATTCTTTCAAAGTTGCAAGGAGCAAGGTGCAGGAGGAATTCTAGTTATGAGTCATGATCAAAGTTATCGTTGGACACATCATAGCCTAATCTGGATAAGCCAAATGACTCAATTTAGTTCCTCAACTTTACTTTTATTCTTTACTTCATCATCGATACTAATGTTTGGTGTCGAGCTTTGCAGGTGATAGTATTGATCAAGTCGTATATTAAAGCGACATCAAATTCTGAAGAAGATCAAAGTGACACTAATTTAGAAGTGTTGCAAGAGAATTTGCCGGGTCCATCACATCAGAAAGATGATGGTGACCACAATATCTCCTTGACAGTCAAAAATTCGAATCGTTACAAGTTTTCGATAAATGATTAAAAATGACTACAACAAACTCAAATTCTGCTGAGTTTGTCAATGAAGACGAGAGTGTCTTTATTTTTCATGTGAATGAATTAAGTCATTCACCTTGTTAATTCTTTCTTTTAAAGAACAGAATCATAGTCGCGACGTGCATAAACGTCAATTTAGTATGTTTGTCGCGTATCAATTTCGGCGTACTTTGTTTCTTGAATATGTCAGAGTCATAATTCTAATTTGTTGGGTGTCCACCCCATAAGTGGATTATGTGTTTTGATTGTCCAATCAAAGACTTTAGCATATAGTTTGTTGGGCGATCCACCCCCTAAGTGGTTCGTATATATGCTTTTCCATTTCAGGTTTCTATTTTTGAATCAGATGGAATATTATCAAGCATCCACCTTGTTACAGTTGGAATATTATCGATCCATCCACCTCGTTACAGTTGGACTATTATCGAGCATCCACCTCGTTACAGTTGGAATATTATCGAGCCATCCACCTTGTTACAGTTGGAATATTATCGAGCCATCCACCTCGTTACAGTTGGAATATTATCGAGCATCCACCTCGTTACAGTTGGAATATTATCGAGCCATCCACCTCGTTACAGTTGGAATATTATCGAGCATCCACCTCGTTACAGTTGGACTATTATCGAGCATCCACCTCATTACAGTTGGAATATTATCGAGCCATCCACCTCGTTACAGTTGGACTATTATCGAGCATCCACCTCGTTATAGTTGGAATATTATCGAGCATCCACCTCGTTACAGTTGGAATATTATCGAGCCATCCACCTCGTTAAAGCTGGACTATTATCGAGCATCCACCTTGTTACAGTTGGAATATTATCGAGCCATCCACCTCGTTACAGTTGGACTATTATCGAGCATCCACCTCGTTACAGTTGGAATATTATTGAGCATCCACCTCGTTACAGTTGGAATATTATCGAGCATCCACCTCGTTACAGTTGGAATATTATCGAGTCATCCACCTCGTTACAGTTGGAATATTATCAAGCATCCACCTCGTTACAGTTGGAATATTATCGAGCGTCCATCTCACTACAGTTGGAATATTATCGACCATCCACCTCGTTACAGTTGGAATATTATCGAGCATCCACCTCGTTACATTTGGAATATTATCGAGCATCCACCTCGTTACAGTTGGAATATTATCGAGCCATCCACCTCGTTACAATTGGATAATTATTGAGCTAGCTGGCTCGTTCGAGAGAACTTCAAAGAGGAGAAAGCTATCCCGAAATCGAGGGTTTTCCTAGAAGAAAGAGGCGTTTATATCACTTATGTCGAAGGCTTGAGAATGTGTTTGTTTATTTCAAGACATTCCCAACAATATGAAATTCACGAAGGGTGTCTATCCAGATTCAAAGGTGAATCAAACAGGAATCTCAACGAAGATTTCATGATTTCCGTAAAGGACGCTTTTTGCATTACATTATCAAGGCAAGATAATTATTGTCAATCAAGACAACGCATTACCCCAGAAGAGATAGTTATTTTATTGTTATCGATCAACTCGATATATTATCTGGAGGTCGTCTTACCGTTATCATCAACACAGACGATATAAATATCCATGCATTGCAGAGAATCATGCATTGCGGAAATCATGCATAGCGAGAAATCATGCATCACGAAAAATCATGCATTGCGGAAAATCATGCATTGCGAGTTTGGAATTTATGCACGACGAGAATATTTCATGCCTCGTCGAACTTATATATCGCGAGAAGGCTTTATACCTCGTTGGAATTTATGCACAACAAGAAGATTTCATGCCTCGTCAAATTTATACATGCGAGAAGAATTTATACCTCGCTGAAATTTGTGCACGACGAGAAGAATTCATGCCTCGTCAAAATTTGCACATCGCGAAAAGATTTTATTCCTCGCTGAAAGTTATGCATCGCGATAAGATTCATGTCTCGCGGGAATTTATGCATCGCGGGAAGATATTCATGCCCCACAAGAGGACATACACGGACAAAGAAAGGGAAATTGGGTATCCCAAGAACAACATTTATCCATCGGCCTCAACTGCATCTTTTATTTTTGATAAAAAATAAACATCAAGAAGAGCATCGAAGGTGACAACAAAAGAAACATCAATATCGCATCAGCGTTTATTTATTTATTTCAACATCAAGTATAGAATACATTGAATATGATATTGCAAAACACAAGGCATAAGCTTTATTTGCTGGACGTCAGACCGATCGAGTCGACGTCAAATATGGAGGAGAATAATGAAGTGTCGACATGGTAAAAGACACTGTCTCCCATCCTAATTGCATTTTTTAGGCTGACGATTTTTATCTCAGTCTTTGTCGAGAGCATCCAAGAGGATGAATTCTCCAAAAACCACAGGTGCGGACGACATCAAAAAGGATGCAGCACAACGTGGAACTTTTTCTTAGCAGCGAACTGGGACACAGTCCAAAGAGGAATGTCAAACTCTTAGGACGCGAGCAGAAGAGCGACTTCCACCACAATCGAACCACCCTCTCGAAGCATGCGGGGTTTTCTTTAGTTCCGTCAGTTTCTTTCTCGCATCCAGAAGTTTTGTTTTATAGGAAGCAAGTTTCCAATCTGAGTGACAATGCGTCAAGAGCTTTGGAAATTATGTCCGTGTAAGTTCTTAATTATGGGTGTGAAGCGCGCCACATTCATGGCTAAGAGATTACAAGCCTCCTTTCATTACTCGTTACTTTGTCACTTGTCCAAGCCAAAGGTTATCTAGCATAATAGATTTTCTTTCCACCGATTGAGTCGAACTACACACACAGCCTGATTCCGATGGTTTAAGGATATGTAGGCGAGTTCAATGTTGAAGCTCGGCTGTATTCCAACATGCGCTCTCGAATTCTATTCCCGAGCATTTCGATACCTTCATAATTCGGTATCGAGGTGGCTTTTGATTCTTTCAAATCATTTGGTAAATCGAGATTATCGAACTACAAGTGGCCTGAATTCTCATATAGCCTGAGATATGTAGGACACCTGTTTCAAGGGTCCGGCCATAATTCCTAACCCTTTCTCAAATCCTTCCTTTAGCAAATGAATGGGGTTGGTCAAAATTGGTTTGGTCAATTTCATTTTCCTTGAGTTGCTTGCATCAACCCAAGAAAAATGAGGGACAGTTGTTGACATCCATTTTGTGCCCAGCCCATTCCTTTACCAACTTAAACCCTCAATCTAATCCCCTCCGATTGACCCCAGACCCACTCCCTATTCCAGCCCATCAGAAATCTAACTTCCTTCCAATTAACCCCGGCCCACCAAACTAAAATAGCAACCCATTTCTTTAATACCCAGCCCCAACATTACACCTCAGTCCGGCCCACCTAAAATCGACCCAACCCTTTTATTTATTAACCCGACCCAGCCCAGTTCCCCAACCCGACCTCCCCTTCCCCCCCCCCCTTTTCCTCACACCACGCCAGAAAACCCAGAAAAAAGAACAGAGAAAAACGCAGGGGAAACAGGTCCCAAAAATGGAAACGCGACCCTCCCCACACTCTCTCCCCCTCGCGTCTCTCCCCACCCTCTCTCACTCCTCTCGATGCGTCTCCTCACGCGTCCCTCTCTCCTCTTCTCTCCCCCCTTTGCGCTCGTACAACTCTGTACACGGCAACGGACATCTGCAGCTGCAGCTTTGACGCAACAACGCGTTTTTGTCCTTCCAGCGCAAGATGGATCCACGTAGCCTGTCCAGTATGAGAAACTAATCTTGTCCCTCCACCTCTTTCCCGCTCGATTCGATCTTTCGGATAAGGTTTGAGGGTTTTGGGATTTTGAATTGGAATGGGCCGAAACTCGCACAACCCATCTCAATTTCGAAACCCTAAATCGTCTTCCTATATAAACCCCTACCCTAGACTGAATAAAGGGTTAGAAATTTGGTTGGGAATTTTTTGGAAAAAAGCTCTTGGCTGTTCTGTTTGTTTTCCGAGAACGCTAAACAAAGCTTGTTTTAGGTTTGGAATTTTGGTCAAGAGATTTTTGGGAGAGGAAATCGTTTTGACTTCTGCTTGTTTTTGTTTCGGAAGTTTTGGGGGTTCACATTTTATCACAAGAAATTCTACCATTTCTCTTTCATTCAGTTGTTTGAGAGGAGTTTCAATCTGTGTAAAAAGGGTTCTCCAAACGCGATAGGCCTAGAGGTAAACAGAGGAAGCTGATAAGAAATCGAGAGTATCGCTGCTCCCTAACAGGATAGTCTAGCCACGAAAGCAGAATACGTCATGAAGTGAGGGGTATTGTTCGAGTGTGGAAGTTCGTGGCTGTCGCTGCTCGTTCCTTTTCCGTTCGCTGCTCGGAGAAGGTATATTGTCTCGTTTCTTCTTCTATTTCTGAATGATGTTCTTGGCATAGCGATCTGGTGTATATTGTCTCGTTTCTTCTTATGTATTTTTATATATGTTTCCTTTTGTATTTGGTCTGTACTGGTGTTCAATAGTCAGTCATTGATGTCATGCGGATATGTGTTCTTCTCGCTAGGGTGTGATACGTGCTTTAGTAGTATAGTTATACTTGAAATCCCTTCGCTTCATAGTTTGTTTCTTCCTTTAATCTGAATTTGAAAGTATGTTCCTTGCTGTTCCCGTGTCATGATATCGATCTGTTCGTGTTGTCGTGGCCATCGTGACTTCTTTTGGTGTTAGTTATTGGTTTTCGGCAAAGTAGGTGGGAACTTTGAATCTGTTTCTCATTCTTAAAGCTTTATTCATGTTTCTTTAGTGTTAAGTCCATTGTCACACATCTAATATCTTGTAAATGGCGACCAGTTGTTGAGTTTCGTTATGTTAGTCTTTGATATACTTCATTTGCGTGTGGCTTGCATTATAGGATGGTACGATGTCTTTTACTGTAAATCTTTGAACCTGAAGCATGAGTAAATAGACAGATAATGTTTCTCTAGGATTGTATGTCTGTAACCGTGTTCATAGGCGGGACTATATGTCGAAAGCTACCTGAATATTCTTTGAATTTTGCTCGAAATAATAGACTGTACATGTAGTTCTGATTTCGAGCATGCTGGACATCATCCTGTTTCTTCACTTCTTCATAGTGCGTTCTGGTTGTATTCCTCGTTGTTTTCGTGTATCAATAACTTTCTTGTCGTGGTTAATCAAATCTCGCAATAGTTATTCATGTTCTTAGATGATTCGAGGGCTGGTGGTGTCTATTATCGACGTCGCGCTTGTATTTCCTTGTAATATTGCTTCAACTTGGACCATTCATATTTTGCTTATTTTCAAACATGCATCAAGGTCTATGTGTTAAGATTGTTTAATATGTCAGTATGGTTGCTTCCAAATTCTATATTTATGAACATGTTATGAGTTTTGATGATTGTTTACTACCTTCTATCTTAAGTGACTACAAATGAATATCTTATTTATTTTACTTTTTCCTATTTATGTTAGTTGGATTATATACTAATTTTTTTTTTATTTTTTTTAATTTGCTTTGTGGCATGTAAATCCGCTTGAGTTCACCATGAACTCTCCTCTTTTGCATTTCGAGAGAGTCGTAAAGACTCACATGTTCCTGTCCTTGAAGTCAACCCATCAAGGCATTCATACGCCAATCTTAACTCCTTAAAGATTGAAGAAAATCCAAAACGGATTAGAAGACTTCCTCCTTTTTGTATTTTTTGTTATTTTTGTAATGGGCATAAGCCCTCTTGTCGTTCTTATTTTCTTATTTTATTTTGTATGTTTAGATTTAGGACAGGTACAAACGGGTCAAATACCCAAAGGCAGGTGGGTCCAACGTTCGATCAAGGCGAACAGAATCGAAGTTGGACCCGAGTCTCTCTCTCTCTCTCTCTCTTACTATTTGCTTATCTTGTTTTGTTTTCAATGCCGTTAGCTTAGGATTAGGAAACTCCAAACCCCCATCGACGCCTTTTATTTTATCAAACTTAAAAACTAAAATTGAAACGTTAAAGCGATAGAGGTTTAACTTTGAAAAATTGCTTAGATTTAAAGTTTAAAAAGTTTAACTTTAACGAAATCTTAAAACAATAATATTTTACAAGTCCGTTTGAGTTTAGAGAGCTCTAACCTTAAGGAAAATTTGCAGGATAAATATTTCAAAATTTGCAAAGTTTGGCTAAGTATTTCTAATAAAGTTCAAACTTCAATTTACAAAGGTTAAAATAAAAAATAGTCAAATAAGTTAGTCGCCGGAAAACCGTAAGTTAGCGGTGCGTCTTAGGTGCTTTTTTTCGAAACCTTCCTAAGACGCAAATAGGAATCCCGAACCCCCTAAAATGTTTCAAAACAATTTTTTCTTTTTAAGTTGTTTAGAAACTAGTTTTCTTAATTTTTCTTAAAAATTAAGTGGCGACTCCTAAAAAGTCGAAAATATCTTAAAATAAACCAAACTCTTTCGAAATCAATATTTCGATAAAACAAATGGTGGGGTAAAGATTCTTAGCCAATCATGCTAATGATTGGCATTTAGTAGATAATTTTTAGAAAATTAGGAATTTTGTGTACATAATGGATTTTAGAAAAAAATGAGTCACGTTGCAGACTTGCAGTGCGTTGCCTTGTGTTGTTAATTGGTGGAATTGATTCATATTTTATTTATTTATCAAATCAAGATACTAGTTTTTAATGTGTTGAAATAGGTAATTAATTATTAGGTGTATGTTATATGATTTAACATTGAATTCTAGGTATTTGAAGAGATTAAGGTTAAATTCTTCGCTTGAAATTTTGCAAATATGATAATTTTGGCACATAAATTATATCAAGATTAGGTGCTATTAGAGATATGAGTGATTTTTAGGGTCTATGATTGACCTATAATAATTTGAATGTCTATAAACTCACTTATTTACGAATGTTGCATCATTGGGATTGTGAACATTTGAAAACTTTGCGGAAATGAAAGGAACTATCTTGAGGATTCGTGGCACGAGTTCGACACTTAAGGTGTGTTGGTTATTTAGTGGTGGTTTACATGTATTTTGCGAAGATCTAAATTAATTATTTGATGGTAATCATTTTTTAAATAAATATATTATTTTAATTTCTTCCAACTACCTTAGTTGACCATTTTGGTTTTTTAATTGTCTAAGTCTGGTTTTATGTATTTTGACTACGATAAAAATCGACGAAGTCCAACATTCAATATACCGACTACTCAAAAACAATCGGTAGTTCATCAAAAGTTGTTGCACCACCCATGACTAGGGATTATAGTACCAACTTAATCAAAGCAAACAAACTTGAATCAAGAAGTAAACTATGAAGTAACATGAATAAAAGCACAAAAGAAAAAAATCATTAACTAAGAAGTGAATTGAAGAACCAATAGTCAATAAGTAGAGTAGTTATGAGTTGAAAACCAGTTTAGGATTCTTGACAAGGAAAGAGAATCAAAAGAAAAAAGAAACTAAGAATTAGGACCTCATAAGAAAGGCCCGTAAAATGAATTTCCAATCGCCAAATGCACTATTTTCATTGCCTAATGTGAAGTTCAGCTCGCCAACCTGAAG
>JAKWJD010001272.1:0-47483 GCA_027705065.1 Solanum peruvianum | reverse complement strand
TGGATCAATGCGAAGCAAAGGGTTTTCAATTGATGAGTGAAGACATGTGCTTCATAGAAGTATGTGACACAGTGACACACAAAGTGATCCCAACAATAAACAGTCAGTTCTTTTGAATCTCAACTTTGAGAAGTTGGATTGTTATCATTATTATTCCATCAATTCCGATTTATGTTACACTATTTCTGAATTAGCTTGTTCCAAAAAGATCACATATTTGAAAACAATAGATGTTACACTTTTCATTTTACCCTTACTGGTAACATTATTCTAAAAAAAAGCGCCCTTAATGTGAAGCATATAGTCCCACACAAAAGTATGACATGTTTAAGCCCAGACGTTTTAAAGCTTTATAGCCACACAAATATTATGACTTGTTTAAGACTGCAAGTCTTCATTTCTTTTTTAAAATCTCTGCTGATTCAAACAATTTCACATAATCAAGAATAGAGGGAATGCTATTTATCCAATACTGAAATTAGTTATGTTTATTGCACTTGAATGTTTTAATACTGAATTTGTACATGTTTGGTATTTTTTAATTTTGTAATTTTCTCTCTTCACTTCAAGGAAGAGTGCACTTTGCTTATTGATTTTCACTTCAAGCCCCACAGATTTTGTCCCTTTTTTGTGCCTATTTTTTTTAAAAAGCACTGATGTTAACTGAGTGACTCGAATCATTCTTTCTCTATATCTATGGAAATGTCCATCCCTTGGCTTCCTAATTGCAAATGTTCTGGATTCTTCCTTTTTACAGATCTTCCCGTTATCAAGGATGTCTTTCACACTACCAATGTGCTGAGTAGCAAGTGGAAGGTTAGAAATACTTTCCATTTCTGAATTTTCATCGACGGTTAGATTTTGACACTTTCACTTCTCTCATTGCATGATATGGGGCTTAACTGTGAGACATGAGAAATTCTTGTTATCTGCCCAAAAGGTAGGGGTAATGTCTCATACATCCTACCCTCCCTGGACCCTACTTGTGGGATTACACTTTGCGGGTTGTTGTTGTACTACTTGAAGATCTTCCTCTTTTTTGCTCTCTCTTTCTGAGTAATATTTTGAATAACCCGTGTTTGACACTCTTGCTAGTTCCTCTTTTGTATATCTTCTGTTACTTTTTTTAAAATAATAATTATGTTTCATCATTTTATGTTGATTAAATAAGATAAAGTTATTGACAGATGACAGGCCATCTCTGAAATATCAAGTAGATATAGGTTATTCAAAGTATATAGCTTTCTGATGCCTTTCTAGGAAGATCTTAAGTTGCATAAGTTTTTCAAATAACTAATGATTTTATCTGTGTGGCATAAGTTTTTCAAATAACTAATGATTTTATCTGTGTGGCATAAGTATGCAATTATATCATTTTCTTTGTAATCAATGTCATTTTCAACTTTATCTTGGGAAAACCTCTGAACTTTTTGTCCAAGTCAGAATAAATCTTGTTTCTTGAGTGTTGCTTATTGATATTTCACAAGCCCAAGAACAATGGTTTAATCCAGTGTACCAGGCTAGCAGCTCAACTCAATATTTCAAAAACATAGGAGAGTTCTTATTATTCTTCACTTTCCTTTTTAACTGTAGGCTCAGTTAAATGTTTCTACTGCCAACCACATAGGTAAGATAATTTCTCCTTACTCATCTTTCACTTGCTTTGCTGAAGTACTATGTTCTTAACATAACCCGTTAACCCTGTTTACATCAACTATTTTACATGTTGGATAGACATCTTTGGTGTCTAATAGTTTGGATTTTTCTGCTCAACAGTAATTAATGAATTATTGCATTATGAAACATCCATATAAACTGTAAATAGCAACTGGGAAGTCTGATATTTTGTTATGGAACCTTGCCAGTGTTTTGGAAGTAAAAATGTTAGTAACATATAGCAATACATTATGGTGATCTATAGAATCGACTGGACTTAATCAAGATACAAACTTGTGGAATTTCATTTCTCATTGATTCAATTGTGGACTAATTTGCTGCTTATGTTGTTGCAGAGGCAAGAAGAATTGATGTATATAATCTTGTATGACATCCTTTTTAGCCAGGTATTTGTCAATATACATCCCCAGTGGGTTTCATTGTTTTGGGCTCTTGCTTATGAAGATGGTTTAATCTTAAACAGGAGGCTTTGTTAGCTGGTGATGCAGAAAAGTTTCTACTGCAGAAAAAGGATGTGTTGCAGGCAGCACTTGCCAAGCTTTTAGTTCGAAAGAAAGTAAAACATGTCTCAGATTTGATGACTTCTTATAAGATTTCTGGTACGTGGTTCAACTCCTAGTCTGTTGATGGTGGCTACCTCTATGGGTTAAAAAATGGGTTATACATAGTTCAAACTTGTCAACGGACTTTTTAAATATAATTGAACTGAGAAGATCCTTTCTTTATAAAAATAGATGGAAAAGTATCTGTATTTTAAGTTGTGTCGGATTACACTTGCTGTATTTATTATATGGAGCAGAATAAGCAGTCTCGGATGTGTCACTACAATCTTGTTTTTTGTTTTCATTGCAGACCTTCCGAAACCCCGTTATGCTCGTGTAAATACTCTGAAAATGGACGTAGAGTCTGCCCTAGTCGAATTTAAGAAACAGTATGAGGTAAGATATAATCCTTACATGCAACAGTTGTTTTACATCGCCTCAATAATTGAAGTAACTTTAGTGTCATTTGACTCGGCAGAATATAGGTGGAAGATGTATTAGAGATAATTCCTTGTGTCAAAACATCCTAAGCCAAAATCTGATCCTGACGATCATCTTTGGTGTACTTAATCTTTGCAGTACTTCCTCTAATGAATTGTTTGCCTGTCTAGTTTATAGATTTTTATCCAGTTTTCATGATAGTTATATAGAGGTATGATAGTCCTAGCGTTTACATAGACGTTTTGTTTAGAATATTGAGATAAAATACAAAATTTAACAAATTGAGGTCCTAAAATTAAGAAATTTCCTTTCAGAAGAAAAGTAAGAGGGGGTGGGGTGGTTTCAGCTGTTCTAGTATTTGAAGAGTGGCTTCTCAATTGATAATTGATGTATTGACTTCACTTGGGGGGATGGAGGTAGAAGGCATACCTAAAGATACTAGTAAGCTACAGAAATTGGTATACTTTAGAAGTATGTAGTACCACAGATTTTTCATGTTTGTCAATTCAATGATATCATTATTGCTGTATTCGTGTCCTTATTTGATAAGAAAATTATTGTGAATCAATTCTGCATTGAAGAAACAATCAAATATTCATTGATCAAATCATTCTCTATGACCTGATCGATCTTTTGAAGAACTGATAAAGATAGAATCCGATTTACTTTTTATTGGTGATGTATTCTCGTTATAATAAAGTTTATTTATGTTTATTTTTCGGACATTAAATAGGTTTGTCAGGATGCAATGGTTCCTGACCTGTTGATTTTACCCCCAAGGACTGACTTGCATGATCATCCTTTGGTGAAAAGTGGAAGTGTCTTTTTGCAGGTGCAAAATTCTCTTTCTTAGAATGGAATTTTGATGTGAATAGAATAAGGAGTTTCTGGTTATGCAATCCTTTCTCCTCTTTTGGGTTCTATCTAGTTTTCATTGCATGCTACTTATGTCCCTTGTTCCACTAGGGTAAGGCAAGTTCCATGGTTGCAGTTGCTCTTGGGCCTAAACCCAGATGGGAGGTAATTGCATGGAAAAAGAGTAGTTAGGTTCTCTAGAGTTTCATTTTTCACTTGGTTGTTGTTCATGGTTGTTTATTGTTCTGTGAAGGTCATTGATGCATGTGCGGCACCAGGGAACAAAACTGTTCATCTAGCTGCTCTTATGAAGGGAAATGGAAAGATAATAGCTTGTGAACTTAATAAAGAAAGGGTTAAACGTCTGAAGAACACAATTGAACTGGCTGGAGCGACTAGTATCCTTTTAATAGCTTTCTGGTATGTAGTCCACCTTCTCACATAAGGTTGCTACAGAGGAAATCTAACCATCACTTGATTTCTGGGTCGACATATACCTAAAGTGTATTGGAAGCCCTTGAAATATGTGCTTAGGTCCTTGTTTTTTAAAAAATTATCTCATCTCTAAGTAATTCCAGTAATCTCACAATTTTCACTCAAACTGGATGGAGTTATTAGTTTCTATATGGCGTTAGACTTTTAATACCATAAACACCTCTTTGCATTAGGTGCCTGAAGTTTATATTTGAGGAAATATGGCTTTTGAAACTGCACATATCTTTAGTTGTTTCAGTTCCCTATTTCAAGTAATCGTAAAACAAGTTGGTATATGATAATTTGTCTAATTGGTTTTAGTTTCATTGTTGCCATAATATGCCTCGATAACTTAACTTATCCAAAGATGTGGAAATCAAGCATGAGGACTTCTTAAACATCAATCCTGAGGATCCAGCGTACTCGAAGGTAAACATACAAGACATTTTTTGGGGAATGAGGCGTCATTGGTTGTCAGATATTATCAACTTATTGAGTGAAATCTATTAC
Source organism: Solanum peruvianum (assembly GCA_027705065.1). Taxonomy (NCBI): domain Eukaryota; kingdom Viridiplantae; phylum Streptophyta; class Magnoliopsida; order Solanales; family Solanaceae; genus Solanum; species Solanum peruvianum. Next base: position 42,984 of record JAKWJD010001272.1, on the reverse strand, counting down.
TTTTGTGTATCATCGTAGTGTATCCAGAACAAGCATTAAAAAGAGACAAAATCCTTCTTGTTGCTGGACTGTGTGAAAAACAAAAAGAATATCAGTCAGTATTGGTACAACCATGAAGACATATATTTGATTTGGGGTAATGCGGGGTTACACTCTGATTAGTTTTCCTGAATGGTGATGATTTTACAAAAAAATAAGTAGTCAGTTCACATTTTCAACAAGCATGGTTTCAACTTTGTTTTCCTTTATTGTGTTTGAATTTTTAAATGATGTCCTTTATTTAACTCATAAACCGGCCACCAGGTTCAAGCAATACTGTTAGATCCATCATGTTCAGGCTCTGGGACTGTTGTTGATAGATTAGATCACCTGCTCCCCTCATATACAACAGGTGATTTTGCTCTTTATGTACTCATTTTGTATCTTTTGTGTAACCGTCTCTTTGCTTTTCTCGTTTTAAACTAACATCTGTAAAAGCTTTGCAGACTCTGATGTCAATAGACTAGAAAAGCTCGCGGCTTTCCAGAGAAAGGCTTTGGAACATGCATTATCTTGTGAGATTTATTATATTGTTTCTTGTTTTTCTTTTCTTTTTTAATCACAAATGGCAAATTCATGTATGTTTGTGAATGCAACTGATCAATTTACCCTCTCATCTTGATGTAGTTCCAGCTGTTGAGAGAATTGTTTACAGTACATGTTCTGTTAACCAAGTTGAGAATGAAGATGTTATCAAATCTGTTCTGCCTCTCGCTTCGTCTTATGGTTTTGAACTGACAACAATCTTTCCCCAGTGGGCTCGCCGAGGTCATCCAATTTTTGATGGATGTAAGTGATTATACATATCTCACAACCTTTCTTTATGGTGCGTACCTGATACTAGTATTTTAGAATCAAACTGTGTTCCAAAAGTTGGTCAAACTAGACAAATAAAGAAAGAGCACAGTGAAATGAACGAATACTGTTCTTACAGTTTTCAAGTGCTCTAATAAGCAATTGCAGGCATCATATATTTTCGTGTTCAGTTGCTTGTAGTCTAAGCTAGATCTAGTTGGCCAAATGAAACTGTTGCAATCATATTCTTTTAGTAAAGTGTCATTTATCTTCAAAAGGCCAACATGTCATTAGACAGAAGACTAAACTGCAAGCTATACCACCTTCAATAACATATAATATTTGCATTACACTGAAGGCTATAGGAAAACATGCATGTATGAGCTCTGTAAATATATACAGTACCATCCTGAAGAACAGTAACACAGTGTTGTTCTGATACATTCTGATCCTTCCTGCCTGATGCTCATCTGGTTTTCCATCAGTTGAAATTCTTCAGTTGCATGTGTATGATTATTTTTTTTAATTTTTGAACAGCTCAACATGTGCTTAGAACCGATCTCATAGAGGATCAGGAGGGCTTCTTTATTGCTTTATTTGTCAGGAAGGGTGTTAGCCCTCCAGCCAAGCACATCAGACATGTTGGAAACACATTACGAGCTCTTCAACGAAGAAAAAGGAGAAAGATAAATTCTTTCTTCCTCCTCAAAACTTTGGGTTTGTTATTGTAATAATAGGTTTACTTGTATCAATCATGCAATCCAAAAATGATAAAATCCTAGAGAAAAATTGCCAGAATTTGTCACCAGGTTAGAATGTAGTTTGGCCGAAGTTTTGTTTTATTCATTTCAGGTTTCTGGTCGTCTCTACTAAACAGTTAATGTATACAACAAAAACTTTCTGGCATTTGATGCTTACATCAAATTGTATTTCTTTCTGCTCTTTTCCTTCTCAAAAAAATAATTACTTTCATTATTTCTCCATAAAAAAAAAAGAATATTTGTATTTATTTATAAAAGAATAATATTTAAAATTATAGCATAGTGAAATTTATTGATTGCCTACTTTTAGATCTGTAGTCTTTGTTTTACTCCTTTCTGCGAATTACGTCACTTGTAGATTTAGGAATGATTTTGTTGTAGTAGCTCATATATTGGCCTTGTACATTTTAACGTCATTATCATTTTCATTAGTATTGTTTTTGTTCTTATATATAGGGTTTGTTCATGGTTATGGTTAGAAAATCAAATTAAATTTTAATTCGATTTTAATCGATTAAAAAACTGATATTTGGTTTGATTTGGTTATTGATTTTAAATTTTAAAAATTGATACTATTTGATTTAATTTTTATTTTATTAAAAGAACGGCATAAATAACCAAATCAAACCGATAAATTATATATATAAATTCTGTAATTATTTATAAATAAAATTAACATATATTGTTTTTCCAACACTGATTATTCGTTTGATAATTCATAAATAAAAATTACTTATAATATGACTTGATTGAGAAAAAAAAATTCAAACATGTTTACGTAACTCTCTAAACTTCAGCTTGCAAGAAAACAAACTAATTGTAATTCTTCGATAATTTGAAATGCTAAAATAAAACAAACTACAGAGAACTTTATTTTAAAATACCAATATAATGAACGAATTATAAATCTACTAAAACTTAAATAATCTTCTAGATCTTCATACTCTTCAAAATTAATCTCCTCCTCTGCAGCAGAATCGATGAATGAAAACGACAATGAATCTGATACAGAGTGCAATTGAAGAAATTTTGATGAATATATCAAACATATGCGGTAAACAAGGTCACTTGATAAATGCAACGTAAAACATTAAAACGATTACAAATATTTCGATCAACGCATAAAATATAATGCAAACACAATTGTGGAAAACAAATACAAGCTGCTTCACAACATCCATCTTCTATATCTGCCATGTTTACTATGAGATCCAGCTGATATTTTGAGGAGTATTTATACAGAATAAAATGTAGTATTGTATTGGTAACAAACTAACAATTAGTATGTGTTACACCTTTTGTCTTATTTTAACTGTTTTTTTTCTAAGTTGCTTCTATTGAAAAAAGGTAAATACTTTTGTAATTTTATGGTTATAATTATCAATTTTAATTCCTAAAGGGTTAATTATTTTCGTACAATTTTTTGGAGCCAAAACAATATTAAAGTCAGATGGAAAAACAATGAATTATTTCCTTTTTCACTTCGTGAGTTACTCTTTGGTTAATAGTTTCAAGAATATTCTTCCAAATATACATCGTCCAAATTTTTTTTTTTTTTTTATCATTTAACAAATAAGTAAATTATTCCTAGCAAATAACAATTTCTTGAAATTACCATTTATTTTCATTGCAATAATAATTAAGATTCATCTTGTTGTGTAAAAGTTTCATATATAACACTGGAGTTAGTTCTTGAATTTTATTTTATTGCACTAAATTTACTGAAATTATTTTTGTACTAAAAAAATTAATCGATTTTTATTGAAGTGTCATATAAATTAATAAAAAAGGTCTGTAAGCAAAAGGTCATACATTTTTGCTTGCAATTCCCTTGCAGAAGCTTATCTGAAAAAATAAATATGTGATATTAAATTTTTTAAAATAATAATTATATGATACTTCAGTAAACCGAAGGACTTTTCATTACAAAGTATTGTTCAATAACTTTATGTAAAACTTAAATAAAATTGAATGGTTGTGGTTGGCCCCAAATTCCCAATACTCTGACAAATTATTTTTTGGTCAACTTTTACCATGTGTTATAAATTTTGGAAGAAATATTTGATTATTTTAAAAAATATGACTTAAGTTGTAAAAATTATTAAAGTACCCTTTAAGTTTATATTAGCATTTTATAATGAACATGTTTTGTTAAAAATAACCCTATAACATAATTGATAACAATCAGCAATAGAGTTATAACGCTATCCTCGAGTTTGAAATAATCAGCAATAACAAAATAACAATATGGGGAAGAACAATATACATCAATAGCGTATTCAAACTTCTTAGTTATTCCACATTGTTATGTATAGATAGCAAAGAGGATTAGTTATTAGTTATTAATGGAGTAATTTGATGGATAAATATTAGTTGAAATAATTAAATTATGGTTATTTTTTTTTAAATATAAAAAATTGAGGTAATTTTAAAATTTAAAATTTCTAAATATTAAAATTGTGTTCACACCAATTTTTTTTTTTTTTTATAGTATTTGAAAACTCAAGAATATTTGACAAATATATTTATTAAATAGTAACAAATTATATGACCAAATATCATTTTTTAAAGTTTTATCAAATATATTTGGGGCCAAACTGATCCTTAGTGGTGTGAAGGTAAGTGATCTTTCAGAGAGGCAATAAAGAGGTAGATATACTAGTGAAAATGGCCTTTACATCAAATATTTGGAAAAAAAAAATTGTTGGGGTGGTTATGGTTTTTTATGACAGCTATTATTGAAGTTGGGGTGACCATCAAACTGATGCGGTGAAACATATGAAATTATATGTTTTTTTATTTTAAGGAATAAAGACTTGATTTATTTTTGTTAGATTTTTTTCCCGTTTTTCAAGTGCATATTTAAATGAGTTAACAATTGTCATATTTAAAAATTTAAAGGCATAGATTAATTTTTTTTTAACAAGTCTTGTAAACATAGTTAAAAAATAACTTAGAAAAAGAAAATCACTAATTTTTGTAAGAAATTTGTAAGAAAATCTCATCTTTCACTAATTTTTGGCTCCTCATTAATATAGTTATTTCCATGATACATGTTTTACATATCTAATAACATCATTTTTCTAATCTAAAATAAAAATTCTCAGTTGACACAATAAAATCATAAATTGAGATGTAATAAGATCATCGGGTAAAGAAGCAGCAAAATAATTAAGGAAAAAAAGAGGCCAACTTTATTTTTAAACATAAATTATGCTAAAACATCTTACAAATACTATTAGACAATATATTTTTTCTCTCCATTTGCTTTTCATTTTTGACATAAATTTATTCGCCAAATACTTATACTTTTATTCAGCAAGTCAAAGGTAGTTTGCAAGATTTTAACCAGAAAATAAATGAAAAAAATAAAGCTATATGTTAAAATAATTTAGAAAGCATGATATGACATTTGCCTTTTTTTAATACTAAATTCTAGAGATTATCTCGAGTTATTAATATGTATTTTATATCTTTTATGTTAAAAGGATATTCATAGTTTCATATGATTAAATTTTTTAATAGATTAAATCAAATTAATTTTATAAAAAGAAATTTAATCAAATTAATTCTTAAATAAATTTATTTTCTATTTAAATTGTGAAGACAAAAATAGTTTCTAACAAAAATCATTTTCCCACAAGGCAAATTTGAGGGGAATTAGGGGTGGGGGTGGGTGGATTTAAATTGAATGGCGAAGAGGTAAAAACAAAGAGCAATGAAGCGCTAGAGCGTAGAAATGGCGAAGAAGAATGAAGGAGAGAGCAACAAAAATGCAAATTTTGATTTTAAATTGTTTTTTAATTAATTAATTAATATAAATTATTTTTTTTTTAAAAAAAGCTAATAACATAGTGCTAACATAAATATGTTGCGTCGCTTAGATGACTATAATGTAGTAGGAGAGAGTGGATCTGCCTCCTCTTCATTTTTGTTCCATCTATTTTCTATAAGTTTTAGCTTAGATTGGACGCACATGTCATAATTTATAATTAATGGTTTAGATTTTAAACTCATACCATAGTTATTTACTTTTATATATTTGCTTCTTAAATACTTTTGCAATCCAACTATTCTAGATTTACATAATATTTTCCCTAAATATATTTAAAAGAATTTTTTTATTTATTATTTGAGTATTTTTTTACTTTTTTCCTGATGTTTATCATTTTTTAAATAATATTTGCCAAATAAAAAATAAAAATTATAACCTGACATCTTTTAAATTGTAGGAGTAAATAAATTTTGTCACTCAATTTTCAATTCTTTTAGTTTCCTAAAATTGCTCTATAGACACTGTAGCTCTTAATACTCTATTAGAATAATAAAAATCTTTTATAATTTTTTTTTTAAGAAAAAGTAAAAATTTAATAAAAGTTTTAAATATGTATGCATGACAATAAGGAAAAGTTGTTAAAATATTTTGAGAAAATATAATGGATTACAAATATATTTAACAAATATATGGAAGTAAATAATTATAATTAGGACTTTGCTTTAATTAATTAAATCTCAATCATTAATTTTAAACTATGATATGTGTCAAATCCAAGTTAGAATTTAAGAAAAAAAAAAGAGAAATAAAGAGGAATCAAATCCAATGAAAGTGATATTATAATCCGGAGATACATAATTCATTTAAAAGTTATTAAGGAAGACATTTAATACTTATGTAATTAAATTCATTTAAAAGTTATTAGGGAGACATTTAATACTTATGTAATTAAAGAGTTAAGAAAAATATGTTGCATGCAGGTTCATCAGAAAATTGGTGTATTTTCTAAACGAAAAGAGATTGTTCTTTAGAAAATTGAATTGAATAAATTAAAATATTTTTTTAGATCTTTTAAGGATAAAATAATTTCTTCTTTTCATAAAATGTTAAAAAATATTTCTCCATGTTGATGTCAACTTTGTGCTATTTTATGTGGTGTAACATAGAGCCTGTTTGGATAGATTTAAAAAAAGTAGCTTTTGAAAAGTACATCGGAAAGTGTTTGACTTTATTTTTAAAATAAGTAGTTATGTGTTTAAAATAAAAGTGGTGAAGTTAAAAAAAAATTGCTGATGTGTTTGGCAAATAAGTGCGGATAAACACTTTTTTAATCAAAATGTATGAAATACCCTTAAAAGGGGGGAACACTAAAAGGGGATAATTTAAGAAGAAGAAGAAGAATAGAAGAAGAAGAAAAAAGAAGAAGAAGAAGAAAGAAGAAGAATAAGAATAAGAAGAAGAAGAAAGAAAAAAAGAAAAGAGGAATAAGAGAAATAATAATAGATAAGAATAAAGAGTAAAATAGTAATAATAAGAGATAGAATAATAAGAATAAATAAGAATAAAAAGAAATAATAATAAGAATAAGAATAGAACAAGATGAAAACAATAAATAATAATAATAATAATAATAGTAAAAGAAAAATAATGATAATAAAATAATGATAATAATAATAGTAAGTAATAAATAATAAATATAAAAGATATAATAAAATAGGAATAATAATCATAATAAAATAATAATAAGAAGAAATAATAATAAAGAATAGGAAAATAAGAATAATAATAATAATAATAATAATAATAAAATAAGAATACTAATATATGATAATATATAAGTATAATAATAATAAAAGAAGAATAAAATAAAAAATAATAATACAAAAATAATAATAAAATAGATTATTATTATTATTAATACTAATATAATAATAATAATAAATAAGGAATAATAAAATAAATAATAATAATTATAATAAAATAATAAATATTAATAAGAACTAATAATTATAATAATAATAATAATAAAATAAAAGAATAATAATAATAATAATAATAAAAATAAAAATAAAAGAATTAAGGGTAAAAAAAAAATATACACGATCAACATATAAAACGACTTTTAAGTTGAAAAAAAGCACTCCTAACCTAACTTTTAACTTTTGGATTAAAATAAGTCATTTTTACTTAAAATAAGATACTTTGATATTTGTCAAACATACTAATAAGTCAAAAACTGAGTTTTAAATCAGCTTGACAAGTTTTTAAGCCCATCCAAACAGACTCATACTCTATCTGTTCCATATTAATTATATTTTTGAGGTGTTTTCACACCTTTTAAGAAAAATAAATTTAGACATAAGTTGTACATAGTTTTTCATTTTTACCCTTATTAATTATTGTCAAATTTATTGAACTCATCATATCGAAAATCCAAATGAAGGCTACAATTGAAAGAACGCTTTAAAAGTAGTCTTAAAAACTGAACAATAAAGTTAATTTGAAAAATAAAAAGTGCCTCAAAAATTTAAGTAACATAGAATGAAGGGAGTATTTAATTAGGAGAAATCACAAAGTTAATATATCAAGAAATAATATTTAAAATACGAAAAAGGGCCTAAAATACCCTCGAAGTATTGAAAATGGTATAAAATTACCCTCCATCCACCTATTGGTTCCAAAATACTCTTCCACCCATCTATTGGCTCCAAAATGCCCTTGTCATCCACATTTGAGTTCAAAATTGACCACTTGTTTAACGGTTTTAAATTTAAACTATTTAAATATTTTTTTAAATATGTGGCGCTCAACTATTTGTTATAATTTAACTTATTAGTATAATTTATAAATCAAGTCACTACCCACCCATTACTAATTAAACTCCACCAAATTAATAAACTCGTCATATTATTAATGCAACAACAGAAACGATATTGCGAATGAGTGTTTTTAAAATTTTGAGGCAAAAATAAAAGTAAATTATCATACATTCAAGTGTGTAAATAAAAATTACCGATAAACTTAAGAGTCTGACTATGTTCATTTTAATTATTCTTTCGTCTCAATTACGTGATGTTACTTCATAGATAACTTTTTTTTTGAAAATAATATATTACAGATTTTAAAACAAATCATAAATATTTATAAAATTATATTAAAAAAGTGCATGAATTAATTTGGGATGTACTACTTCTTTAACTTTAATCATAAATTTCGAATTCAAGTTTGAAAGAGAATCATATTGAAATTGTCCTCCTAAATATGTGGCTCAACCTAAATTTGTTTGGGACTTTGATTCGATTCTCGATTAATTTTGGATCATCTTAAGGAATCTAGAATTTTATCGTGTTTTAGTAGTGTTTATGACGATTTTGATATTATAATTGGTTTATTAATTGGGTGGTGTTTAGTTAGTAATGAGTGGATAGTGGGTTTGTTTATAAATTATATTAATAAATTAAATTATAACCAATAGTTGAATGCTAAGTATTTTAAAAAAATATTTAAACAGTTTAGTTTTAAAATAGTTAACTAAGTGGTCAATTTTGAACTCAATGGTGGATGACAAGGGCATTTTGGAGCCAATAGGTGGATGAAAAAGGCATTTCGAAACCAATAGGTGGATAGAGGATAATTTTGTACCATTTTCAATATTTCGAGGGTATTTTAGACCCTTTCCATTTAAAATATTAATTATAATATCCTATAAAAAATGTTATATATATGTTTTTATAATTTCTTCAAGTATTTTAGAAGAATGAATGCACTCACTCTGCCAAGTGCCGCTGTGCCACATCATCTTAATTATTTAATTCATTTGAAAATTGTTAATTGGAACATTTAAAGCATAATTAAAGTGTATTACCAAAAAAAATCTAGTCAAAAAACAAAAAAACTATTTTTATGGTCTTCCAAATGAGACACTAAAAAAAAATCCTAAATTGCCAACATATTTTATTAACAACTTAAGTTGGTAAGTATTCTACTAATAAATTACCAACATATTTCTAACTGACTTATATTTCAAAATTTAACATCGAAATTCTAACAGATTACCAACCAAAATTACTAACTAAGTATTTTAGTTGGTAACTACGGCGGGAAAATATGACACCAAATTTAACAACATTTTATCAATGGATTACCAACTAAAATATTATTAACGCACATCTTTTGTTGGTAATATTACCAGCAAAGTATATATGGTCGGTAAATATGACAAAAAAGTTATTTATATAATTTATTAACATATTACCCATGAATTACTAACCAAACATATACCAACGACAAGATAGTGTTGCTAAATTTACCAACCAAATATAAATATGCTAGTAAATTAGTAACGAAATGTAATTTGTTGGTAAACTTGTCAACCAGTATCCAATTAGTTGGAAATTTTGCCGAAGAATAAAGATTGTAGTTAGTAAATTACTAACATCTCATTAAAATAGTTGGTCATATACTAATCGATCATAATTCATTGGTAAAATTTACCAACATATTAATTATTAGTTGGTAATATTACATATGAATGTTTAGTTGAATAGTAACTATTACCAAATGTGATAAAATTTATTGGTAAGTTATTAATTACTAACTTATATTTGAATAGTTGATAAATTTATCAATTGAAGTTAATTTTTTTTGTAAATATATGCTAGTGTTGAGGTTTTCATATTCAGTTTGTGTCGTTAGGCGTTTTAACTTTTACCTTTTAATCAAAACTTGACTTTGATCAATATTTTGAGACTTTTATTTTCAGTTTTGGACTCATAGGATGGTCGGTTCGAATTTTGAGACTTTTATTTTTAGTTTATATCGTTAAGCATTTTCACTTTTGGCTAAAAATTGAATTATGTCAATTTTTTTTGAGAAACATGCTCAAATTTGAATTACGTCAACGCTTTTAGCTTTGAGAGGTCATTTTTCATCTTATAGGATGGTTGGTTTAGATTTTGAGCTTTTCATATTCAGTTTGTACCTTATTTGTTTTAACTTTTAACTTTTGGCCAATATTAAACTTTCTTAATATTTTTTATGAACGTGCTCTGATGAGAATTTTGTCAGCGTGATAAGCTTCAGAAGGTCATTTTTATATTAGGATGGTTGGTTCAGGTCTTGAGGCTTCCATTTTCATTTTGTTTTATTAGGCGTTTTAACTTATGAGTTTTGGACAAAAATTAGATTTGGTCAATATTTTTTATAAACGTGCTCAAATTAAATTTTTGATATAATGATATATGTCATATTGAGATTATTTAAATTGTTGTTATATATTTTGCATTGTTTCATTCAAATATGATTTCTAAAATTAAAATTAATATATTTGGGTTTATATTCGTGCTTTTAGATTTTTAAATACAATAAATTAATAAATATTTTACTTTTGAATAATCATTTAGTTAATAATATTTTGCACATATTGTCATCCAATTACTAACTTATCATTGAACTTGAATGATATATTACCAACAAACTAATAATCAATTAGTAAATTTACTAGAAAAACAAATAATCATACCAAACGTATTTAAAATTTATTACCAACAAGGGTTGTGGTGGAGTGGTAAGCACTTTCATCCTTAATGAAGAGGTCTCGGGTTTGATTCCTCGTGGGTAATAAATTGCCAACCAACAGAATGTAATAATGTAGAAAAACAGTTACTAACTTCTTTTCAATTCGTTAATTAAAAGTACTTAACGATATACTAACTAAAAATTAGTTGGTGAATTTATCAACGAAAATTTTAGATTTTTAGTTGCTAAGTTTACTAACAAATTAAAATCGGTTGGTAATATTTATCGAAGAGCTTTTTAGTAACGAAGTAATATAAGTTGACATTTGGTTAGTAATTCAATTTGCCAACCAATTTGATCATTTTACCAATGAATCTTTTTGTTGGTAATTGAGGTTCCTTTTGTAGTGAGAAGGCAAAACAAAATTGGGTAGGCAGAGGTGACGTTGTTGGCCGCATGAAAAGTTGGGCGCTGCCAGAGAAATTGCAGACGAATTCAGAGGAATACCTGTAAGAAGAAAAACAACAAAAACAGTAGTAAAGGGGTAGCATCATCAATCGGGCAACCCAGAAAGCTTTAGCTAAAATCAGCGGTCAACTCATCTCCTATCGTCTCTTGCTCTTCTATGCTCGATTTCACTACTTAAGTCTTTTTTCTCTCTCTTTAAATTCAATCTTTTTTTATTTGTGTTATTAGTTGGATTTTATTTATTGTCACTGAAATTGAAACTTTGTTGTTGAATTGGCTATTTAATTTTGTTGTGGGAATAAAGTGTTGAAAATAAGATTAAAGTTAGAACAAGTTTACTTCTATGTTTTTATATAATTATCAATGTTATGTAAGAAATTTCATCAATTACATATTGTGTATATAAGAAATCTGTAATGAAATTCTATCAATTATTTAGAGGGTGGACCTACATATTTTTCACAATCTTACATATAAGAAATTCAGTCAAGAAAAAACATACCAGAATCGGCTGTAGTGTTCTTGACTTTAATCAAAACAGTATTACTTTCTTCTTCTTTGCTAATTTTCAGAATGACAGAGATGGAACAGTTAATTCTCACTTTCCATTGAAGTGGATTAATGGGATTATCTAAAATGACTTCCTTAATTAAATTAGAATTTAGCTACTTTATTAAACCAAAATAATATTAAACGTGGTTAATCAAATTAACACACATGTTGCTATCAAATTTATCTCCTTTCTAAATCGGAACAGAGCTGGATTAACATTTTTCCATTCAAAATCACTATAACAGTTTATTCATATAGCCTTTCAATCACTCTAACACTTCATTCATATAGGATTTCTAAGACAACCTCATTAATCCTTGTGATCTATCCAAATAAAAATATATTTATCTCAATTTCCTAGAATGTCTCTATCATATCTTTTGAGTCAAAGTTGTTTGAGCGAGATTTCTTAGTATCGTGCAATAAACCAAGATCATTAGTAGTAAACAAGATGTCATCATTACCAAGTAATTGAGCAATGACTCAGGTCAAGCTTAACAAGTAAAGCAAGACAAGAAAATCCAATGCGAAATCTTGCTTATATGCTGCACTATCACCTATAACTTTTCCCGGAATCATGCTGTTGGAATCAACAAAAGCAATCTGGGATTTTTTAAAAGAAGAATACCAAAGAGATGAGCGAATCAAAAGTATGAAAGCTATGAATATCATTAGAGAATTTGAGGTACAAAGAAAGAAAGATTCTGAAAATGTCAAAGAATACTTAGACAGGCTTCTTAGCATTGTGATAAAGGTAAGAATGTTGGGAAATAAGTTTCCTGATAGCAAAGTTATTGACACGCTTCTTATTACATTACCTTAGAAGTTTGAACCAACCATTGCTTCCATAGAAAATAACAAGGATCTGCAGGTACACGAGCAAAGAAGGTTAATAAGATAGGAAGGATCGGTAGAAGGTGCACTTCAGGACCATCGGCAAAACTATCCTTGAAAAAAAACAAGAAAATCAAAGGGAAGAAGAATTATGCAGAAAATAGTCTGGTTTTCGTTTGTAATGGAAGCAGCTACAATTCAGGCAGCAACAGAGGAGAAAAATTCCCCCATGTCAATATTGTGAAAGGAAGAATCATCCTCACTTCAAATGCTGGAGAAAGCCATACATGAGATGCCAAAATATCAAAAACTTGGGCATGATGAGATCATCTACAAAGAGAAAGGATGACAACAACAAGAACAAGGAGAAGCTTAAGTTGCAAATCAACATGAGAAAGAACACTTATTTGTTGCATCAAGTTTTGCATCTAGTATTTCAAGTGACAGTTGTCTTATTGATAGTGGTTGTACAAACCACATGACTAGTGATGAAAAGCTTTTTAAAAGGCTTGATAAAACAACAACATCAAGAGTCAGGATTGGAAATAGAGAATACCTCCCTACAAAAGGAAAGTGGACTGTAGCTATTGAGATTATATAGGCACAAAATTTGTTTATGAAGTTCTATTTAATTCTGAACTTGATAAAAATTTATAAAATGTTGGACGCTTTCTTGAAAATGGGTTCAAATTACTTTTTGAAGATAAGGTGTGTCTGATCATTTATCCAAGTGGTGAGGAACCATTTATATTAAAATACAGGGAAAAAGTTTTTCTTTAAATCTAATGGATGAAGAACAAATGGAATCCAACTAAGTCCGGTGTTGGAGAAACATGGCACAAACGGTTGGGTCACTTTCACCACAGGGCGCTTTTGTATATGCAAAAAAAAGGGTTAGTAAAAGGTTTACCTTCACTTGAACAAAAACTCCCAAGTTGCGAGGCATGTCAACATGGTAAGCAGACGAGATCGTCATTCCCAAAATTAACTTGGAGAGCGACTGAAAATTGCAGCTGATTCATATAGATCTTGAAGGTCCCCAAAAAACTCTATCATTGAAAGGAAACAGGTACTACATGATTTCTATTGATGATATAACAAGGATGTTAGATATACTTCTTAAGATTAATACTACTGTATTTTTGTTGAATTTGCTGCGTACAAAGGCAGTGACTTGTCAAACACCTTTTGAAGCATGGAATGCTTACAAACCTTTACAAAAAATCTCAATATTTTTGGTTGCTTATGCTTGTCTCACATACCTTAGCTGAAAGTGGATAAACTTGACAAGAAGGTAGAACCTAGAATTTCATTGGCTATAGCTTTGTAGTAAAAAGCTTACAGAATTTTCCGATCTGAAAATGGAAAATTTTTGGTATACAGAGATGTGAAATTTTTTTAACAAAATCAACCGGATTAGGATGGAGAAAAACAAGAAAGAAAAGCTAATGAATTGCAAAATTTTGAGGAACGAGTTGATCATCCTCCCGTTCGCGGAACTAGATCACTTTCAAGTATCTATCAAAGATGAAATGTAGTCGTATTTGAACCAGCTGGATATGCAAAAGCTGATAGGATGTTTGATGTATCTTACAGCAACAAGACCACATATATTGTATGATCTAAGTGTTCTATCCTGATTCACTAATTCTCCTAGTGAATTGCATATACAAGATGCAAAAAGAGTACTCAGATATATCACAGGCACAATGGACTATGATATGAAAAGTACTTCAGGGTACGGTTTTATTTTTGGTGCTGGATACCTTTCTTGTTGTTCCAAAAAACAAAAGATTGTTGCTCAATTAATTGCAGCAGCAGTATTCATTGCTGCTACAACACCAGACAATCAAGCTTTATAGATAAAGAAAATCTTATGCGATCTTGGGTTGTAAATGAAGGAAAGCACTAAAATATGCGTGGGCAACAAAGTTGCCTCTGCTATTTCTCACAATCCAATTTTTCATAGAAAGACCATACATTTTAATGTGACGCTATACTTTCTAAGAGAAGTGCAAGGGATGGTTTAGCGAATCTGGTATATTGCAGAACGAAAGAGCAGCTGACTGATATTTTTACAAAAACTTTTCCGGCAAGCAAATTTGGGTTCTTCGGAAAGGGACATGGAATTTGCAGCTCTTGATGCAAGGAGAAGTGTTGAAATCTACCTCTTGAGTTATTAATTGATGTTGAATTGGCATGATGACATGGCTGATGATGTGTTTTCTATTTTCTAAATATAAATAATTCAGTTTTAGTTTTTTAGTTTTGAGTTTCCTAGTCTTTAGGCATGTTGAGTTGTTGGTAGACTTAGTGCCTAGTTTTTTTTCCAGTTACTGAATTATGTACTACAAAATGTTAGGAGTTCCTTCTATTTAAGCATTTTTTCTTTCAACTTAATATTATGTCTCTCTTTTCTTCTTTTATTGTATGTTTTTTCTTTAGCTGATAACACCAACAATTTCCTTGTACAACAACACGGATTTCTTGAGGTCTGATTAGTCTACTTTGTTTTACAAAGTTATGAGTTGAATCCATGTGAATTATTTCTCTTCCCATATCCCGCACCCAGGGGCGGATACATGTGCAATCTAGGGGGTTCACTAGAACCCCCTACGTCGAATAAATTAAACTGTATATGTAAGGTCAATTTCTGGTTTTATGAGTATATTAATCAAAATGAACCCCTAACTAATAAAGAGAAGGATCACGTAATGAATAAGGGGTTCAAGTTCCGCCTGGAATGGTCGAGTTTGATTCTCACTCTGTGCATATTTTTTTCACCTTTTTTTTACTTTAAAAAGGCTGAGACGTTTTGGGCCCAGATTCCAAAACAAATGAAAAGGCTTCATTGGTTCAATGTGAAGCTTTATCCTTTTTATTTTTTACTATTCTCTTTTCTCAATTTGTCTTTGTTTAAATTTATCAGTCACATTCTTTGTAATTTTTTTCCTTTATTCTTCAACTAGGTAGTCTACCTGTGGACATAAGAAATCTTTCTAAACTTGTGAACAACTTTACCAATGATCGACTATTATAAGAAAAAAGTAAATTTTTGTAGGTTTTTAGAAAATTTATAGACAAATTACATGATTTGACGTTATCTCATATCTCAAAAATTATTAATATACAATTAATGATTAGAAATATCTTGATATTTAATTATTTTTATCTTTTACATAATTTATCATATTATATGTTTTATGATATAATTTTGTTGTTAAAATTGAGTCATGTTTTTATGTAGCCATAAAAATCTTTTTTTTTTTATACATGAAATATAGAATCTATAGTTTTATGGTTATCATAACTCCTTGTGTGAAAACATTTTATGAAAGTTTTTGATAATGAATATAGTTATAAATAAGTTATGTCCTTTAAAAAGTATACACCACAACAACAGAAATAATATTTTTAGAGACAATCTACTTGTTTGAGGTCAAATGTTTCTCACTTTTCGTTATTATTACTTTGTTATTTTAAAAAAAATTATAGAAGGAGAAAAATATATTTGAAACAACAACAAAATAATATTGTTAACCCTTATAGAAATTCATTCTTCATTAAACTACAGAAGGCCATTCTGAATTCTTCATCAATGTAACTTTATGACTTTTTAGGAATATTTATGTATGATTGTTTCATTATGAAAGTATATAGAGATGAAAATGTTTTATTCTGGACTCATGTTAAAGAAACATTCTCAAACATTAAAATTTAAAAATGAGTCTAACTTAGATAATTTGAACGCTTAATAATGACTTGAGGAATGAAGGACAACGAATCTATGTTAACAGACTTATCTTCTTTAACTTAAAATCTTACTTTTATTTGTAGGTTTTGTTTCATATTTTTCAAATTAAGATTGACTAAAATAGTCACATCTTACGTCAAAAATATTTAGAAGATTGAATGAGAAATGAAAATAAACATTAAAAGGACGAAGATCTTTGTCATAGTGGCATTATATACATGTCAAAAAAAAAAAATTCAATTGTAAGGAGACAACAAAAGAGCGAGAAAAAACATACAATAAAGGGAGTAAACTGTGATATATCCAATGATGATAACAAATCATTTTCACCAAAAAATTCCTACATTTTGAAATAAGATACCTCCACACTAATTGACTAACACTTCAATAAACTTTCAATCATTAAAATACTCATAATATCCACATTAAAACAAAAAAATATGCACATGCATAGTTATTAACTCTCAGATGATTTTCTGAATAACACAAAATCACATCCTTGTTTGTGAAGGAATAACGTTGTTGATGAAGAAATTTAAGAATTGTAAGGGCTTTTTTAAGGTACCTTCAATAATTTCAGACGCGAAAACTTTCTTGAATATTCTATTAACATTTGTTATTTAATCTAACTAACAAATACTTATAACAATAACTTTACATAAATATAAAAATCAAAGTTTAAAACATATATTCAAAAAACAACAAATAATAATATAAGCATAAACTAATGATTGTAAAAAATTTACTAGAATATGCAACAATAGAATGAAACAGAATGAAAAAAGTTGAGCCCACGTAATGCAAAGTATAGTCCTCTATTTATAGACAACAAAGAGTAATGTAAAAATGTGGTTATTGTTTCTTATCGGAAAAGTCACAACCTTTTTTAAAAGTTACAAGCCTCCAGAAAGGTCACAACATTTCATAAAAGTTGCAACTCTTCATAAGTCAAGACTCTTCATGGAAAAAATTTACAAATTTTCATAAAAGTCATAACTTTTCATGAAAAAGGAAGGCTAGCTTTGGAAATATAATAAATTTAAATAGAATGTTGGTTTGTAGTGGCACCACGTAGGCGACCTAGGGTTCTCTTTTATATATATAGTAGATAAATTGCCCGCGCTTCGTGTGGTGGTTAACTACGTCAATAATATACCTTTGAACATGTACTAATATAAATGTTTTCGAGAAGGTACAACCTATGATAATTTTTAAGAATATTTTATCATAAAAATACTGAATTGTTTTTTGTAATCTTAAAACAAAAAATATTTGATTCTAAGTTTTTATGAATTTTGTTATTAATTATACATTTTAAATGTAGTTGTTCATCACCAAAGTCTTTAGAAAAGATATGTAATTGCTTCATTGTCTATATATGTATATTTTCAAAAATTTGTAAAAAAATTTTATTCATCAATTGCGAGAATTTTTCCCCTATTCAATGCCTCTACATGTAGAATTTATGTTGGGTTATGGGCCTTTTCCCCTTCTATGTGGATAAATAAAAGCCCAATTTGGACCAACCCATTTTTGCCCATAGGCCCATTCTTATGAGGCAAATATAAGCCTATTTAGGTCTTATTTTCATATACACAGAGAGTTTTTTCAGCAGCCAAGAAGAGAGAAAGAGAGCAGTTTTCGCAGTCAAAATTCATCCCTAACAGCCAACTTCAAATTGCGATTCCCGCTTCGTTTCTTGTCCGATTGAGCTGATTTTTGGAAAGCATATTATCTTCATCTCAATCTTTGATTAGGAACTGATAGAGTTGGATTTGGTGGCCTGCAGTTTCAGTTTTGCTGTCGTGAACAGTAGCTGCGAAATTGGTGATTTTGCTCCTTTAATTCTCTAGATTGGTGGCAATCTTATTTTGTTGTTGCTCGTTGTTTGGCACTTGTTTTGTGGCCAATTTTAGAGAACAATATTGTAACTCTTGGTGATTATAGTGGAGCTTTTGGTCCCGTGGTTTTTTACTCTTCACATCGAAGGGTTTTCCACGTAAATCTTGGTGTCTTGTGTGATTGGTTTATTATTGCCTTGTTATATTTGTTTGGTTGAATTACTTGCTGCCTTACTATCATATTGCTCGTGGTTGTTTGTCTTCTCTTGGTTTAAATCGAGAAGGGAAAGTATAGACTTGGGTATTCTTCCGCTGTTATCCTGTCAGGCTTTCTTTGTTAGTGCCTTGTCTTTCCCAACAATTTAAATATTATACATCTTATATAATTATTTGTGTACTTGATAAGTTAATTAAAATAGAAAAATGCATCCCTTGAAGTTCAATTAAATAACGTATGTCGTTCAAATAATTTATATTAGATGATGTCTTTTCATGCCCCTTATTCAAAATCATATGCACTAGATGACGCTACTTTGATAGCCAAAAGGTTTATTTTGTTGTTTATGTTTCGATTAATATAGCTAAAACTTACTTATGTGGAGGAATTTCAATCTACAATTTATAAGAAAATAATTGTTTCTTTTACATTTGATTAATATAGATTTATTCTACTTTGAGGGGTAATTCATTGACTCCAACCCAATATTTAAACCCCAAACATTTGATTAATGCGGAGCACAATACTTACCGTCCCACTACATTCCTTTATTTTTTGGATCGTACTGATCGATTAAATGACTCGATAAGATAGAAAATTTAATAAATAAAACACCAAGGTAGTGTGGAACAACCATATCTTTTGAACACTCAAAGTCCCTTCTTAGACATCCCATGGATCTTTTAGCCACTAAAACTCTATAAAAATCAAACTCATTTATTTTTGTACTTTAAGAATTTTCATATAAATGACACTAATAGTCTAATAATTACATCAAACTCTTGATTAAAATATTTTTACTTCAAAACAATGATCAAAAGAATAAACATAAACAAAAATATTTAAAACATGTACTCAAAAACAAAAAGTAATAATTTAAGCATAAATTTATTATTGTAAAAGCATAATAGGATCTGTAATAATAAATGAAACATAAAGGAAAAAACCGAGCCCACTTATTGGACATTGTCCCCTTAAGGATTTTTTTTCATTCTAGTACCCGAAGTTTAAAAGGATGTATCTTCTCAGGTCAGGACGAAATGATTCTATTCACCAGTGTGTTGATTGAAAAACAATGGTGTCAGTGAGCCACTCAACAGGAGCAAAGGACATGTATTTTCGTTATTTTAACATTAGAGGAAATCCCTCTATTTATAGACTACAAAGGGTAGCTTCTAATGTTTATTGTGTCTTATCAGAAAGGTCACAACTCTTTGGACAAGTCACAATCTTTCATAAAAGTAATAATTTTTCAGTAAAGTTGCAACCCTTCATATAAGTCGTAACTCGTCGTAAAAATTGCAACTCTTCATAAAAGTCACAACTCTTCATAAAATTTGCAACTCTTCGTATAAGTCGGAAATTTTCATAAAAAGTCACAACATTTCATAAAACTCACAACTTTTCATGTAAGGAAAGACTAATTTTGAGAATAATTAAGGAAAAAGTGAATCCTGGTTTGTAGTGGCGCCAAATAAGCGGGCCTAAGGTTTCTTTCATATAAATATATGATATGATGATGATACATACATACATACATACATACATACATACATACATACATACATACATACATACATACATACATACATACATACATACATACATATATATATATATATATATATATATATATATATATATATATATATATATATATATATATATATATATATATATATATATATATGATTTTATAGTTTTTCACATAGTGCTCTTTCTATGTACAAAGTTGAAGAGATGATGAATTTTACTTAAATTTTAAATTTAGTTTAAAAATTATTTATATAAGATAAAGTAAATTAAATTTAACCGAATGAAGAAATATATAATTTTTGTTAATTTTTTAACAAAATCTATTTAATTAAATTTTCTTTCTTTAATTTCATTGTACTTTTTCAATTTTATTCTAAGGAGATGAAATTTAAACTAATCTTATTTAATTTATTGATTATTTGTTTTTTCTTACAAATGACTAACCTAGTAAATGATCTAAATGAACTAGAAAAATGTTGATGTCATTTATTTATTTCTCGAATATGTCAATTTTAATTCCTTTTATAAGATCTTGGTGATTTTTATAGTAACATATGATTGAGAGGCAACTATTTAGTATTTTCTTAATAAAATAACAAAGTAAAACAAAACACAGGTAAATTTAAAGAAAAAAAAGGTACAAGACTTTGAAAAAGAAACTCGATGGAGCAGGGTAAAAAGTACGAAGAATCTAAATGCAGTATCACAACACAAGTTAAATTTAGCGAGTAAAGATTAATGTTTTTCTTTTCCATCTCATGTGTTTATTACTTTATACGTCGAACCCCCTTAAGAATATTGTGGCCCCGCGACTGCCTGAACAAGATCATGCATCACCAAATAACGACAATCGCTTTTAAGCAAGTTCCTTTAGAGTAAGATTGAAATTGCACTTTCGGAATAAAAACCACACCAAATTAATGTTTTGGTAACTTCATCCTCAAAAAATCCATGGAAGGCGCAAACGATTTCAAGGAAAATACTCTGAGCATCACAATCAAGTCCATTAATGTCACGACCCAAAAACCGAGCCGCGACTGGCACCCACATTTACCCTCCTATGTGAGCGAACCAACCAATCTAAGCCTTAACATTTCAACATATATCAACAGAAAGTACTGCGGAAGACTTAACTCATTAATAAAATCAAATCAATAACTATTATTATCCCCAAAATCGGGAAGTCATCACCACAAGAACATCTATGATCAAATTACTATCTAAGAGTATTCTAAAAGCTAAAAATACATAAGAAGCTAGTCCATGCCGGAAGTTCAAGGCATCAAGACTGGAAGAAGAAGATCCAGTCCAAGCTAGAAGCATTAGCTCACCCTGAATTTCCGATGTAGTAAAGACTGGCTTGAATTACTGTTGAGTCGAAGACGACGGCACGTTTGCTGCACGCCACAAATACAAAGAAAAACATAAAAGTAGGGGTCAGTACAAAGCACAGGTACTGAGTAGATATCATCGGCCAACTCAAAATAGAAGACAATATATATTAAGCAATGTCATAAAATCAACTATGATACTCAACATGTAGCAACAACAAGTACTATATCATTAACAATTACCGTCAAGTTCACACATGAGGACTCAAGCCTCAATACCATACTCATTTGGGAATTAGATTCATTAAAGTGAGTATATTAGCATCTTTCAAGATTCATTATGTTTATTCCCCTCGTGTCGGTACGTGACACTCCGCTCCATATACTATCCTGGTGTCGGAACGTGACACTCCGATCCTCATTCTATCCTGGTACCGGAACGTGGCACCCGATCCATATACTATCCTGGTGTCGGAACGTGACACTCCGATCCTCATTCTATCCTGGTACCGAAACGTGGCACCCGATCCATATACTATCCTGGTGTCGAAACGTGACACTCCGATCCTCATTCTATCCTGGTACCGGAACGTGGCACCCGATCCTCTATCTCTATCCTGGTACCGAAATGTGGCACCCGATCCTCTATCTCTATCCTGGTACCAGAACGTGGCACCCGATCCTCTATCTCTATCCTGGTACTGGAACGTGGCACCCGATCCCCTAATCTCACCACTTTCGTTCATCAAGCCTTCTTTTATACCAAGGCATCATCATTAACAAAGTAGATTAGGGTTTCTTTTCAAGATTTGGGATTCAATAGCTTCATCATGCTTATTTATTCACAATTTCATAATCATATTCATGCAAGCATACAATTAAGCATATAGAAGGGTTTACAATATTACTAACACATATCATTCGCTATTAAGAGTTTACTACGAATAGTGTGAAAACCATAACCTACCTCCACCGAAGATTAGTGATTAAGCAAGAAATTCCCAAAGCTTTTGTTCCTTCTTCTCGTTCGATCCTCTCTTTGTTCTTTCTATTTTCTTTATTCAACCCTCTTTCTTTTACCCTAATTAACATATAATTAGGTTTAAAAGATGACAATAATAACCCACTAATTAACTTAAGGTTACCTCTTTTAACCCCCAAGTAATTAAACTTATAATCCTTAACCCTCTAACTTTATAATTAAAGTAGGAATAGTCCAAAACGACCCTTAAAACGTGTAAAGAAATCCGACCCAGACTGGGATTACGCAACCTGCGACGGCCCGTCGTGCCTGCGACGGTCCGTCCTGCAGGTCGTCGCAAGGGTCAGAGACTCAATTTCCACTGAAGAATCTGTGATGGTCCGTCACACCTGTGACGGTCCGTCACACCTGTGACGGTCCGTCCTGCCATTCCGTCACGAAGTTCAGAGAGTCGATTTTTAGTACCCAATTTCAGAATTTCTAAGTGTTTTGAAACGAGACCCTGCGACGGTCCGTCGTGCCCATGACGGTCCGTCGTGGGGTCCGTCATTTCAGCCAATTTTCCAGAAATAAAATCTGCTGCTCAAAACGACTAAATAGGTCATTACAATTAAAGCTTATCTTGAGAATCTTTTGAATATCACAATGAGGAACTTCTCTTAGTTTATCTGAATTCGTATCTCCATTCTTCTATGGATCTCCCTTGCAAATGTGACCTCATAATAGATCATGACAACCCACCTGAATATTTGATTTTATTTTATACAAGCTTAACATATTCTTGTGGTGGAGAAAGACTGTTTAAGTATGACAAGAAATGTTGTTGATCGTGATTTAAAAGTTTGGTCCTTTATCTCTCATTTCCTCTAAGCCGGCATATCAAATGTTCATCTTGGGTTGTAATAACTATTAAACTATCAAAACCAAACCAGCTTCTATCTCTTGTTAAGGATTCTAATTGTCTCATATGATCCACATCATCCAGAATAATTAAACCTTCTTTCATTCAAGTCTTGCTTTGATTAGATTAATGCATTCAGAAACATTGCCAACTTTGACGCTTAGTGTTGAGGATTTGATTTAGTATTTTGTGTTGTATCTTGACAAGACCAAATGCTTTCGCTTCTAATCTAACTTCTGAAAGGAAGCAAGGATTCCGAAGTGTTGAAATATTCGGTTGTAGATGGCTTTTTCCAAAGTTGTTTATCATATTCCATTGACACGGCATATATTAACCATGCGAACTTCATCTACACATTCACTTTGGCCTAAGTTGGAATACAGTTACACCTCAATGCTTTAAGAATATTTTGGGTAAAAAAAGAGGTATAACAATTGAAAGTGGTTGGGATCGAAGGTTTATTTTCTTTACCAACAAAAAGGTGCAGACACAAGTTGGGAAAAATGAATCACACAACTCACAAGGTAGTCACACTAACATAGGTTCAAACAAAATGGTTAACTTGCAAAAAAGTCGCCCATAATCCTTTTTCACATTTAAAAGTACCAAATCATTGGAATTGGCACTCAGACACAATTTCAAAACAACAACTCTACATGTAATACCTTATAATTAAACCCTATTATTAAATTAGAGCAATTTAGTCATTAGTTTTAGTTAAAAACAAAAGGAAGGGGAATGGGCTTTATCCCCATCTCACATGCAAATATATTTTTAACAAAAGGGGTTTCATGTCTGCTAAACCTTTGCAGTTATAAGTATGAAGGAGCACGAAGATAGTCATCACACGAAAGAAAAATAAAGAACTGAATATGTGCACTTATAAATATGGATTTCAAAGTATTTTATTTCAGTTCATTGACATGCCTATTATGTATTATCAGGGATTGGGTTAACGTGACATTGATAATTCGAATATGACTTTGAACTGATTTCAATATGAGAATACCCATGAACAAAGGAGATTATTAATCTAACCCTAAGATACTCTTAGTCTCACTAGTGAGTTATATTGTGATTCTTTAATAGTGAATTAATTATATAAAGTTTCAAACAGAAATAAAATTATGCCTCTTTGTTGGTGGAAATTGAATGACATACAGACTAGTTAATAAATATGAGTTGATGAATGAGGGTGAAATGTAACCTTGGGGATTGGGTGTTGTAAATTAGTTATGAAATGCTCTATCAAGGAGATTTAACACAAGATTTATATGACATGAATGTAGGTGATAGAATGAAAGTTGTACAAATTACTTGAAGTGATAAGTTTGGTATTTCAACACGAATACTGTGAGTAGAAAACTTACCACAATTTATGTATTATAACTTGCATGATTTTCACATGGTTTATAAAGTAAATGTGTTACCGAATATTTTGTACTTGCATGTGGTGTTGAATCAATATTTAACACCCCTCTTGATTCACAATTACAAACTCCATGTTTCTGCCGAAACTGATCATGCTTGACTTGTGGGAGTGCCTTGGTGAAAACATCTGCAGTTTGATCCCTTGTATCACAAATCTTCAACTCTATATCACCTCTTATTGTGTGGTCATGAATTAAATGATTACAGATGTCTATGTGCTTTGTTCTGTAGTGAAAAGTTGGGTCCTTTTTCATTTCAATTGTTGCTTTGATATCACGGAATATTTCTATCTCACCCTCTTGCCGATAGAAACATCAACTAACATTCTTCGTAACCATACAACTTGACAGGCTGCTGAAGTTACAGCAACATATTCTGCTTCCGATGATGATAATGCAACCACATACTGCTTCTTTGAACTCCAGAAGATCATTACAGACCCTAAATTGAACACATTTCTAGAAATACTCTTTCTGATATCTATACTTCCTTCCCTGGCCGCCCAATCACTATCACTCAAGCTGAAATCTGCATCTTTGGAGTACCAAATTCCGAAGTAAAATGTCCCAACAACATAACGCAAAACTCTTTAGGCAGCACCAAGATGTTGCTTGGTAGGACTATGCATATATCAAGACAACAATACTAACAGAAAACATAATAACATGATGAGTATGTGTTAGGTAGTTCAAACTTCCAATCAAGATTCTGTAGTGACTAAGATCAGCGAGATCTGTGCCATCTTGAAGGTGAGATTTTTCTTGCATTCATGGGCGTGGCAGCCACTTTACAATTATGCATACCGTACTTGAACAAGAGGTCTTTTGCATACTTCGTTTGTGAAAGAAAAATACCATCTTCTACCTGTTTCACTTGAAGACCAAGAAAGTATGTCAAAACACCTAAATCTGACATTTCAAAACTCCTTCATCATGAAAGATTTAAATTCAGAAAATAAAGTTTCACATGACCAGCCCCATATTGATAATGTCATCCAAGTAGAGACAAACTACCAAAAAATCACTTGTACCTTGTTTCTTTATATACAACGTAGGCTCATTCTCGCTCTTTTCAAACCTATTTCCTCAGGAAGTACGAGTCAATTTTGTTGCACCATGTCTGTGGCACTTGTTTTAGCCCATAAAGATCCTTCTTGAGCTTGTATACTTTGCCCTCATTGCCACTAACACCAAAACCCTTAGGTTGGGAAACTTAAACTTCCTCTCCCAATTCCCCATTTAAAAATGCAAATTTAACATCAAAGTGATAAATAGGCCAGCTCATTTTAGAAGATAAAGATAAGAGTATTCTCACCGTTTCAAAGCGAACGACAAGTGAAAACGTCCCATCATAATCAATACCTTGATGTTGTGCATATCCTTTAGCTGCAAGCCTTGATTCGTAATGTTGTATGCTCCCATCTGGGTGACGCTTGATTTTTAACACCCATAGAGTCCAATGGGTTCCTTTCCTTCCGGTAGATTCACCGATTCCCATGTTTGATATATTCTGCTCAATTGCTTGCATCTCTTTTAACATTGCATTTTTCCATGCTTGAATTTCTACAACTTATTTGAAACAACTGGGTTCAGTAACATACAAAGAAAAATAACAATTTTCATAAATCTCCCTTAACGATCTGAATTTCGCTGGTGGAGTCTCGCCGGAAGAATCACTTGAAGAAGAACTGCTGCAAGTTCTTTAGTGGGTTAAGCTGTGATCACTTGCTGGAGCAGAGGTTCTTGATTGATGAGTATCACACTGCTACTTGTTGGAGAAGAGCTGGATGCATTCCCTGAAACAGAAACTGTTGATCATCTTGTATTCCTGAGATACTTAGAACAAAACTTTGAAGAACTTGATAAGAACATTTTCACAAGTAGAAAAATAAAACTAGTAGAGAAACTAGATTAGAAACAAATTATAAAAGTATACAAATATTTTTCTTAAGGAAGAATTGTTGTCAATATGTGTTTAAAGAATCTTACTAATTCCAAAAAACTTTGCAAAAACACGAACTTACCAAAGTTCAATAAACCAGTAAAGAACAAAAATCAATTCACAGATCTAAAATTTGTAACACTATACCAGAATTTGGAAAAACAAAAAGAAGATCATGCAAACTGAATGCATATTGTCCCCTTAATGAAATTATTACCCTCTAGTATCCGATGTTTGATTTGGAATATGTCCTCCCAGGATAGAATAATCTCAATCATCAGTGTATTGATTTCAAAAATGCTGGTGTCAGCGATCCACTCAATGACAGTAAAATACTCTTAGAATAATAGATTTAGTAGTAGTAGAAGATGTCAAGAAATTCTATATTCTATATCTTTTTAAAATGAGAGAAAACCCACAATTGATAGAAAACAAAGGATAGTGCGAAATGTTCTTATTGTGCCTTATTGGAAAGGTCACAAACCTTCAAAAAAGTCACAATCTTTCAGAAAGGTCATCACCTTTCATAAAGTCACAACTTTTCATAAAGGCATAATAAATATATTGGACCCTAAACATGACTTGAGATGTTAACTTTGACCTCCAACTTTCATAATGCTCAAACAGACACTTTAACTATCCAACTTTTAAATAAATAAACATGTGAGTCCTACATGGCACAATACACGTAGGACGCCACGTAGGACAAAAAATTATATGTAGGATGACATGTAGGACATGTGTGTCTATTTGTTCAACTTCATACAAGTTTAAGTGTCTACTTTTGCACACTCAAAGTTGAAGGGCATAAATGTGATTTGGAACCAAGTTAAAGGGCATATTTATGTATTACACCTTTAATAAAAGTCTGAACTTTTCATAAAAGTCGCAACTTTTTATAAAAGTCCTAAATTTTCATGAAAGTAATAACTTTTCATAAAAATCACAATCTTTTATAAAAGTCACAACTCTTCAAAACTCGCAACTCCACCTTTTAAAACCCAACAATCCCCCGCATCAAAAGGGAATAACTCCAAGACAAAGAAACGAACAAGTATTTGTACTTTACCAGCAAGAATTTATTGGCATCTGGATAAGTAGGTTTCGCCTTGGACTTTTGTAGTGAACATATGTGGGATATACTCGGTCAATCGGTAGATGCAATATCTTTGAGCCGTCGAACTTTGGTGTGTACCCAGACAACCACATGTCACACAATTAACCCTTTACATTTTATGATCTTATTGTTGTGTTCATTTCAACAATAAACACCTCCTGGTTTCATGAGTGTATAGAGAGATGAACTTTTGACAATCATCCTCTTTGAAGCGTCTTACACTTCACACTCACATAGGTGATTTCTAACAGTGTTATCATGTAAATACACTATTTGGTTTACTTTGCCAAACTTAGTTAATCATTAAAACCATTAAGCTTTATTAAATCATTAGCAAGCTTTAATGTTGTATCCTTGTCCCTGAGCATTGTCTTCATAATGAGAATGGATTGAGTTTGTTGACAATGCCGAACCGTCAGTCACAACTTTTTTTTCTCCTTGAATCTAGCACTTGGGATCTCTAGTCTGCTAGATAGAGTTACTTGAATCTAGCACTTGGGATCTCTAGTCTGCTAGATAGAGTTACCGCCATGATGACTAGTCCCAAGCCGTAAATCCATTCCCTTAGATGATTTTTAAACTCTCTCTTTTGTTAGACCTCTTTATTAGTGGATCTGACACATTATCCTTTTACTTCACATATTCAATTATGATAATTCCACTAGAGAATAGTTTTCTAACGGTATCATGTCTATGTCCTATACGACGAGACTTTCTATTATACATCATGCTTCATGCCCTACCTATTGCATCTTGACTATCAAAGTGTATGCATACGAATGTCAATGGTTTGGGAAAAATAATATATATCAAGAAATTCCGGAGTCTTTCAACTTATTACTCGACCTTATTTTGAGCACCTAGCTCAAAGATCATTATAGATGTAGCGATACATGTCTCGTTTGAAATATATCCAAGAGACTGCTCCTATACAAGACTAAATATATATGCACTCGTGGATTTTACTTCATTTGTCTGGTGATCAAATTTGCATTACTATAGCTTTTCAATACTGCTGGATAATTTTATAATGCAAGGCATAATTTTAAGTATTTTTAAATACTCCAAACTCTATTTATTGCCATCTATGATTTTGATTGGGATCACTTCTCAACCGACCCAATTTATAATAATAAATTTTATATTTTCTTTCCACTTCATGATATACATCATACTTCCCAATACTTTAGCACAATCCAATTGTTAGTCGCTTTCGCTTTCACTCTTTTGAAATTCAAAGCTCACATTTATTGGATACTTGACAATATTGACATCCAAATATATGAATTAGTCAAGTACCTTTTCAATGCAATTAGACCGTGGAAATGCTAAACATTATGAAGTTTTCAGGATTCTTATACCTAAGATCGCATCAGCAACTCTAAGATTTTTCATTCCAAACTTGCTTTCTAGCATATGTTTAGTAACATTTATGTCGTTAGTGTCTCTGTTGATGATCAACATATCACTAATATACAAACAAACAATGACCTTTTGATTTTAATGTGATCACATTTATCACTTTCATCATTCTTAAATTCATTTACCAAAATAGTGTGGTCAAATTTCTTATGTCATTGTTTGGGTGCTTATTATAGTCCATAATGTGACTTAACAAGTTCACACACTTTCTTTTATTTACAAGAAACCACAAAAGCCTCGAGATATTCCATGTAAATTTCTTCCTCTAACTCTGTTTAAGAGAGTTGTTTTCACATCCAGTTGCAGAATTTGGAGGTCATATACCAAATCTAACACAATTAAAATCCAAGTGAATGCCATTCTAGTTATTGGCGAGTATGTGTCGAAAATATCTAGAACTTGTTTTTCGCTAAAACAGTATGTGTCGAAAAGATCAAGAACTTGTTTTTGGCTAAAATATTTGACAAAAAGTCTTACTTTATTTTTAAACAGTTCCATCGACTTTCTTTTCCTATTGAGGATTCAGTTTGATCCCAAAGGTTTATTTCCTGAAGGAATATCAATCAACGTCAAATAGGATTGCTCAAGATTGAACCAATCTCACTATTGACACCATCTGTCTAAAAGGATTAGTCTACAGAAAACACAAGAGATGTACAAAATCATATTCAAAGGAAGTAGATATCCTTTGACATTTACTACGCCTCTGAATCTCTTTGTTAAGTACATTCTCCTCTTGTTCTTCCCAAGGCCGTTACACCTTTAACTAGACTATTCAAGTCTAAGTTTACAGTCCACAATTTTAGGTCCTATTTTTCATTTTAGGAATATGAACATGGAATTTGGATAGACACCCCCACACTTTGAAATTTTCCAGTTGGATTTCCTTTCTTTCCATTTCTCATATGAAATAGATTGTGTCTTGAACAAACAAAATTGTTTTATTTCTAAAAAGACAATACTTTTTGTTGTTCCCTTTTGTAGTAAAGATTTTCCTCCACACAAGTTTTGTGGTAACCCGAACTTATAAATAATGCATCCATCATTTCTTTCATCATTCAGTTTTTATTAGACTGAGGTGAATAGGGAAACTGTTTTATGGATACTTCCACTTTTCAAACAAATTTATGCAAAATGAGATTTATGCTATCCATCTTTTTCACATCTTATCTTTTTCCCAACTGATTTTCAACATCAATATTATATTGTTTAGACGTTTCTATTGCGTCATCCTTACCGTTCAACAAGTAGACATAATCGTTTCTCATGCAATTGTCAATAAAAGTATCGTCTATAATAACCTTCTCAACCTTGATACCTCCCTCTTCTACGACATCTCGAATAAAATAGAATCTGACATTAATGTGTTTGGTGCGCTCATGAAATCTTTGATTTTTAAACAAATGAATAGCGCTTTGACTATCACATCTTAGAATTTGTTCAGGTTGAACCAAACTCAATTCTGCCACCAAACCTTTCAACCAGATAGATTCTTTCACTCCCTCCGTTGCTGCCATATATTCTGTCTCAGTTGTAAACAAAGTGACAATTGATGTAATGTCGATTTCCAACTAATGACACTGCTAACGAGAGTAAAGATGTATATAGTTGTGGACCTCCTTCGATTAAGATCCCTGCATAGTCAGAATCTACATAACCGAGAAATAAAATACCTTCACTTTTACGAAAGGTTAGGCAAACATGAGGATCTCCTTTAAGATATCTCAATATCCACTTGACAGCTTGCCAGTGCCTTTTTCCTAGATTTGCCATGTACCTTCTTACCACACTTACAGATTGGGCAATATCTGGATGTGTGCACACCATAGAATACATTATGCTACCAACAACGCTCGCATAAGGAACCTTTGACATATGCTCCACCTCATCCATAGACTGAGACTTTTGCAACTCTGAAAGCTTGCATGAAGAGCTAATGGTGTACTAAAAGACTTGCTCATATGCATATTGAATCTCTCAAGAACTTTTTCGATGTACCTCTTCTGAGAAAGATGTACAACACCATTTTCTCTTGAAATATCCATTCCAAGAATTTTCTATGCAACTCCCAAATCCTTCATGTTAAATTCCCTGCTCAACCGTTAAATTAAAACATTTATCTCTGTGATGTTGTTACCAGCAATAAGCATTTGATCATCATACAATAATAGATAAATCATAGAATTACTAGACATCTTCTTGTGATACACACAACTATCAAATGCACTCCTAAAAAATCCACATGTAGCCATGAATGCATCAAATCTCTTGTACCATTGTCTAGGGAATTGCTTCAAACCATACAAAGACTTCTTAAGTTGACATACCGGGTCTTCTTTTCAGGTTGATCCATATAAATTGTCTCTTCTAGATCACCATGTAAGAAAGCATTTTTGACATCAAGCCGTTGAAGCTCTAAATAGAATTGTGCAACCCATGCTAATAGCACGCGAATTGAGCTATGTTTCATTACTGGAGAAAAGATCTCATTGTAGTCAATTCCCTTCTTCTGACTGAAACCCTTTGCAACCAATCTATCCTTGAACCTAGCATCTTCCACTTCTAGAATACCTTCTTTCTTTCTGTAGACCTATTTGCATCCAACTGTCCTCATCCTCCTTGGTCTTTTAACTAAGACCCATGTCTCATTTTTGTGAAGAGACTCCATCTCTTCCATCATGGCTAACTGCCATTGTGTAGCATTTTTGCAAGAAATTTCTTCAACATACGAAGAGGGCTCGAGATCTTTAATCTCTTCTTTTACAGCTACGAATGCATGTGCAATCAAAATTTCTTGCTCTATAAGACGTTACAGTTTCCGTATCTGTCTTTTGTCCGTTCCCTTCACAATTATATATTGTTCATTGGAAGCAATTTCTTTAAGATCTACATCTTTTGACTCATCAATTTGAGTATCTTGATCCCGTTGCTTTTTAAGCTCCACCGTTAGCTCCACCTGCTCATTGTTCTTGTTTCTTGATAAATCCATAAACATTTTACGAGGATCAAGTATAGAGGATTCATCAAAGGTAACATCTATACAAACTTCAAATTTGAGTAAAGACAAACACCATACTTTGTACCCTTTTACTCCATCTACATACCTACAAATATGGCCCTTTTATCCCTTGGTTCAAGCTTTCATTCATTAATATGATAATAAGATGGACACACAAATATTCGCAAGTATGAATAGTTAGAGGGTTCACCTGACCAGACCTCATTCAGAGTCTTAACGTCAATTGGTGATGCTGGAGATCGATTGACAATATGAGAAGCATTATGAACTTCTTCAGCCCAAAATAATTTGGACATGTTGGCTTGTAAGAGCATACAACGATCCTTCTCAAGAAGAGTTCTATTCATTCTCTCGGCATCTCCATTCTACTGTGGTGTGTGCCTGACCGTCTTATGTCTTGAGATCCCATGAACCTTGCTGAAATCATTGAACTTTTCACTGCAAAACTCCTAGCCATTGTCTGTGCGAAGATACTTGATTTTTCTCTCAATTCGATTTTCAAACAAAATCTTCCACCTTCAAATGCTTCAAAAGCATCAATTTTTGCCTTCAAGAAACGCAAACCAAACCTTTCATGAAAAATCATCAATGAATGTGAGAAGATACCTTTTTCCTCCCTTCGATGGAAGCTTAGAGGGACCCCATAAATCTGAATGGATCTAGTCTAGAACCCCTCTCGCCTTGTGCTTGCCAGTGCTGAAGCTGACCTTTTTCTGCTCCCCTAAGAGGAATGTCTCAAAATTCAAGTGTTTTGATCTTCTCACCATTCAAAAGGTTACAGTTGCTCAATATCTCCAATCCTCGTGTGCTCATATGGCCTAGTCTCATATGTCATGATTTCGCCTTGTCATCATTATATAACTACACTGTCGATGGATATACTGAGCCAATAATGGTGTTTCCCGCACGTGTGTAAAGTCCATCCTCTAGCTTGGCCTTCAACATGACTAAACATTCTTTAGTCACTTTCACAGTTCCTTCTTCACTCATGTACTTACATCCTTGTTTATCCAAATTACCCAGGGAGATGAGATTCTTCTTCAGATCAGGAACATATGGACTTCTGTAATAGTCCTCACGATTCCATCATGACAACGAACACGAACTGAACAATGCCAATTATTTTACAAGTTGCATTAGTGCCCATTAATATAGTTCCTCTGCTTGTGTCATAGCTGTTGAACCAATCTTTTTGGAATGTCATATGCGTAGTACAGCCAGAGTCTAAGACCCAATTGTTGTCATAGATTCCAATATTGCATGATTTTGTTAGTATATAATCATCATCATTATCATATACTTGCTCAACAATGGATGCACTCGCCTTTTTTTTGGACTTTGACATAGGACAATCTCGTTCAAAGAGCCCCTTCTTATGACAACCTCAACACCCCACATTCTCTTTGTTCACACGCCACTTTGATCTATACTCCAATTTACTCCTTCCTTGTTGAGTAGTACGACCTCTTTCAAAGAGTCCACTAGCTTCGTCACTTTTGTCTCCTTCAAAATGCATTCTCACATCACAAGAGTTAAGTGCTTGCCGCACTTGATCAACTTTGATATGTTGTTTGCTATACATTATTGAATTCTCAATATCACGATATTTTGAAGTCAATGAAAATAGCAAAGAACATGCATGCGTCTCATTGTCCTTTTTAATTCTAGTAGTTTGTAAGTCCATCACAAGTTTATTGAACCCATCTAGATGGTCTTGAAACAAAGTATATGAATCCATCTTAATGTATAATACGCCGTTGTAACAACATCCTTGTTGTCACTGACTTGTCCTGGTAAAGCCCTTCCAGCTGTTGCCATAACTCTTTGGTTGTCTCTTCGGTATTTGTACTCACTTCACAAAGTACGTTAGGTTCAAGGGACAGTTGGATTGCACTCAATGCATCTCCTTCAATTTTTTCCTTGTTGGAATTTGATATCTTATTGGGGTACTTTCTGTCAATAACATGGATTGAACCTTCCCTCTACAGTAACACCATCATTTGGATTTTTCAGATATTGAAGTTGTTGCGCCCACTAAATCTATCAATTTCAAAATTCATGGAGTTCATCTTTACTTGTTCTTCCTTTTCTACTACAATGTAGTTGGAACTACAGAAAACCAAAGTAATCCTTTTCTGATGTGGAAGTTCAACTGTGCTGCAACCACATAGCATACTCAGACAGAACCTTGTCTCTGATATCGATTGTTAGCGAAAACGTGAAGTTAAAGAACAAGGAAGAACAATAATATCTAACGTGGTTCGGATCAAAATGATCCTACATCCACCAAAGAACAACTGCACCAATATATATTTCACTCTACAAAGAATACAAGTGAAATACTACAAGAGAGAGAACACAAATGCCTTAGAAGGTAAGAAGGCAAGTGAGAGGATGATTTGAAAATGAATTAAGAGCTACCTATTTATAGGAATAAATTCATCCTATTTATGTCATCCATGACATTACTATATGTCAAAAATGTAAAGGTTAAGAATATGAAACCATTTTATGGTTTGACCAAAACTTCACCTACTAAGATACTATCTTTGACTTTTAGTTTTTACTAATTATCTTCCTACCAAATATTTATGTTAATTCATCTTCCATTTAGTTTGATTCCACAACAACAAAACCAACTCTTTCAATGATAATAATGATAATATTCAAATTAAAATAGATATTATCATAATAATAATATCAATTACAAAATTAATTTAAATTAAAAAAATAAAAAAGTTAACATTAAGAGGAGTTTTTTTGCTTTAAACTTTTGCCGCTTTTTAAAAATTCAGAATTTGCAGTTACACTTGTTTATTTTAAAAAAGAAATAATGCAGCTTTTTTTTAAAAATATTATAGTTTTTGTAGGATAATCTAGTTACTAAATAAAACTGATTGTCAAACTAATAAAATAATAAAATAAATCAAATAATATAATATACAAAAATTAAAAGATGATTATAAAACCACCACAATTTACCACTTTCCCATTCTCTCTCGCAGGAGCATTTTCTTTTTCCTATCCCAAAAAATTTGTGAAAGAGAGCATAGTGATTTGTTTCGAGAATATTGCTCACTTTTTTATTGGCATGATATCATTCTCTAAAAAATTTGTTTCACCCTAATCATATTCTTAATCTTTTTGTTGCTCATCAATTTCAATAAGTAATTTGTGACTATTGTATTTTTGCATATATTGACTTTTATGAGAAGACAATCTTTCAGTGCGATCATTTTCAATGACAAATTAGAAGATAATTTGAAAAAATTGATCAAAAAATTCTCCAGGTAATAATTTATAAATCCATATGTAGTGTAATTGAGATGTTTTGTTTGATGGTAATTAGTTAGTGTATAATTAAAATAATTTCTTTCAATCTATTTAAATTTTCAAGTTTTTCCGATTGAAAACTCCTAATTCATTGTAAATTTTTTTATAATGAAACTAAATATGTGCATTGAGACTAAAAAATCTATATAAAATCTAAAAACTAAAATTAAAATGAAAATTGTAAAACAAAAAAAAAATGGAAAATATGGTTTTTTCCTCTCAAACCTCATATAATAAGTTTTTCTCTTTCAAAAAATATAAAATACTCCTAATAAAAAAATTGTCACATGTTTTAAAACTAGAGTAAAGTAACAATATAAATATAAAGAAAAGAAGCATATAAGACCATGAGATATAGAAAATGAAAACAATAGAAATAGGGAGACAAGAAGATGAGAGCTTTTCTTATTCAAGTATTCACCAAACCTTCAAGTCTATACAATACGAATTCTTATGCCTCTACGTATAGTGTAACATAGAGTGATACAAAAGGTTAGTCATAAACATGACATTAACATGAACATAATGGGGAGGTTATGACAGTGAAAGGTTACAAGAAAAATGGTTATAAAGGTGGAGGTTATGGAGTTTATTCTTCATAATGAGGAAAATAGTAGAGATAATGGGTGAGTAACTTCTTGGTGTAGTGGACATTCACACTATAATATTTTATAACACTCCCCCTTTGATGTCCATAGATAATATTTCTCGTTAAAACCTTACTAGGGAAAAACCCTGTGGGAAAAAATCTTAGTAAAGAAAAAAAAATACACATATCTTTTAATACGCTTGAATATTGCCTCATTAAAAATCTTACCAGGAAAACCCATTCGGGACAAAACCATGGTTAAGGAAAAGAGTACAACACACATTTTTTCCCCTGATAAGAACTTTACTTAATATCTTGGAGAAGATGCATTTTGATCTTATATCGCAACTTCTCAAATATTGATGTTGGTAATCCTTAACGAATAAGTTTATTGTATTATCATTTGAACGAGCCTTTGAACATCTATCTCACCATTTTGTTGAAGATTATATGTGAAAAAGACTTTTGGTGAAATATGTTGTGTCAGATCTCCTTTGATTATATTCTCCATTCAATTGAGGTATATATTCTTTTCGTATATGGTTGCTGGAATTTCCTTTATCAAAGGAAAATCACATATTTTCTGAATATGATAGATTATGATTTCAATCAAACACCCTTCACTTACTTCTTTGATCAATATGATTTAAAGAAGTGAATACAAATGTTTGTTGAATGTCAATATATTGTTGTGCCTCCATATGCAAGCAAAAAGATCATTTGCGATCGAGCTTTATGTAGATCAAATAAATATTTTGCATCTTCATGATTAAATAATTTCTGACTCATCAGAATTGATCAATTTCATTGAAGCTCGTCTTTTCTTCTCCATGAAAGTCACACATCTTCTAGAATTTGTATAACCAGCAATATGTAAGTGCACCATTTCACTAATACATAACATTTCCAATCATTTTCATGAGGTTGAAAAGATCCTTTCTTTGTGTTAAGCAATCTAAAAACCATGAGTACTCAATGGAATAACTTTAAGACCTTTTAATTCCTTCAAGGATTTTCATATAACCTTCATCGTCTAGTTAAATGTAATAATCGTTCAATATGCATATTCAAGTATTTCATCTATTGCCAGACTGAAACAAGTCTCATTGCATTCACCATTGGAGAACATATCTCCATTTAATAATGTCAGGACTTCTGCGAAAATTCTTTATTCCCCGAGGCACGAATCACACTTTATATCTTACGGCTATACTTTCACACAATTATTCATTTGTAACCTTGCTGACATACATTTTGATCTATGAACTATATTTCAAAAGAATCATTTTTCTAAGTGAAACAAAATACACTTAAA
The DNA here is from genome assembly GCA_027705065.1 of Solanum peruvianum. Lineage (NCBI taxonomy): Eukaryota > Viridiplantae > Streptophyta > Magnoliopsida > Solanales > Solanaceae > Solanum > Solanum peruvianum. Next base: position 5,514 of record JAKWJD010001272.1, on the reverse strand, counting down.
TAGTATCAATCATTTCCTTTCCACACTATATGACAGATTCAAATTTAAGATCATCGTAGTCATTTATAGCACTGAGTTATACATCATATCAAATATACCATCAACGGCCATATTGATATCAATTCCAATATGGCATAACTTATCGACATCTCTTCATTTTTCATCATTTTCAGGTACTTGACCTTTCCCAAGATCTTATGAAATGTTATGTCATAGTGCCCTTTAAAGCACTAGCCTCATTAGCAATGACAATTTTAATAATTTTCTCCTCTCCTTTATGAAGAAGTTCTACAATTGGAATCGATTGGTCTATCACGCTTCGGGCGTACCATAGACTCTATCCTTTAAGGAATATTTATTTGAGCTTTTGTAGGTTAATTAAAATATTGGGTCAGCAAATACATCTATGAAATTACTTGCAACATTTTGGAAATGAATTATCTTTTGAACTTCAAGTTCACATTTTTTTTAACGAGGATCTAGATAATTCATCGCACACATAATTTTCAGCTGCTACACATATCTCCCCCTAATTTTAGGAAATCTTACATTCACCCTCAACCTCAATGGGGGATCCATTTTGTGCATGCTGGAGCAATAAAATCATATGTGCACATGTCAATTTTTAGATGGAAATTATTTGTTTCCTACCCCTGAACCTGTTTTTTTGGGAGAAGCTTGTTGACTTGATATGTATATGTTAAATAAACTCATCTCATACTAAATTTTATTTGATAGATATGTTCTCATAATCAATGGTCTAGTAATAATTGGAGGTATACAATTTCTGCTAAACCAACCAGCATTATCAACATGATTTTATAGTTTCAAACTTTGCTCTTTATAATTTAATAATTTGAGCAAACAACCTTCCAAAAATCAATTTGTAAGTTGATATAAATGCACATGTGACTTACCATAGATTCATCTATTAAATCAAAATAAAAAACGGTCCACTTGGCAGGTGAACGGGCCATATTCACCTTTTTATATATTCCAAATATTCTAGGGGACAATCCCAACTTAGCTTGTACAATGATCATTTTATACGAGAACAAACTACAAAAAGAATTCTTGAAGATCTTTTATTTCTTCACATATAGCCATGTGAATTCTCATTTTCTTTTTTATCACATTGAATCAAATGACCAACTGATTATGCCAACTGATATTTATTAAAGTAACTTCTATTTTACTTTTGCATTGATTCCATCATCATGTCCATATTTGTATCCACAAACAACAGAAAACATAGATTGTGTTATACGTAACTATTATTACCCCTTTGATTGTAGTGTTGAAGATAATAATCTTTCCCGTAATTTATAGTCTTAATGTAATTTTTTTTTCCATTCTTCAAAAAAATAAAAAGTTTCTTTGAGACTTAATACAATCCAATATTATTAATAGTTTCATTCTTCCATATAGTAACAAATTAGCCCTTTTGAAACTATCGATTACTTTTGTGTACTACCACTTTTCACAACTCCATCCTTATAGTGACCATCTCCTTCAAGGAGAAAATTATTATTATTGTTATGGATAAAATTATACATTCAAGACTTATTTCTTAATAACCAATGACAAATTTGTGTTACTACACAATATCATTTTGTAACGACCTGTTTAGTCGTTTTGAGCAGCAGATTGTAATTCTGGGAAAACTGGCTGGGACGACGGGTGTCACGACGGCCCGTCGTGGTCACGACGGCCCGTCGAGGAGGTGTCGTTCCATGACACTTAGAATTTTGTAATTGGACACTGAAAAATCGACTCTCTGTAAATTGTGACGGACTTGCAGGACGTGCCGTCACATCCACGACGAACCGTCGTGAGTACCCGTTGCAAAACACTTCAACTTTTGAGAATTTGGTACAAGAAACGAGTTTCTGACCGTCAGGACGGGGGCAGGACGGACCGTCACAGGGGTGACGGGCCGTCACAGTCCACGTAAGTCCGGTGGGGCTGCGACAACCTGCGTGACGGACCGTCACAGGCACGCGACGGCCGTCACAGGTTGTGCAAATCCCAGGCAGTTTAGGATTTCTCCACACTTTTAAGGGTCGTTTTTGGACTATTCTTTCCTTATTATAAAGATTGAGGGTAACATTAATAAGTCTAATTACTTCGGGTTAAATAGGTAGCCTTAAGTCTTAGTGGGTGCTATTGTCCTCTTTAGTCTTAATTATATGAAATTAGGGTAAAGGAAAGAGGGTTTGAATAAAACAAACAGAAAGAACAAGAGAGAAAGAGAGGAGTCGATCGGATCGAATTGGGAGAGGAGAATATCAAAGCTTGGGAAATTGCTTGTTGATTCCAATTCTTCGGTGGAGGTAGGTTATGGTTTTTTACGATATTCGTAGTGAACTCTTAATAGTGAATGATATGTATTGATTGTGTTGTAAACCCTGCTATATGCTTAATTGTATGCTTGCATGAATATGATTATGTGAATTTGATAAGACAAGCATGATGAAAACTATCTAATCCCAAATCTTGAAAGGAACTTTAATCTTGTTATTATGATGATGCCTTGGTATAAAAGAAGGCTTGATGAATTAAAGTGATGGGATTGATGATGCCTTGGTATAGAGAAGGCTTGATGAACGGATAGAATGAGGTTAGTGGATCGAGTGTCACGTTCCGACACATAGTATTAGTGATCGGGAGTGTCACGTTCCGACACATAGTATTAGTGGATTGGAGTGTCACTTCCGACACATAGTATTAGTGGGACGGGTTCCACAACCGACACGTAGAATAGGGGATCAGAGTGTCACGTACCGACACATATAGGGGATCGGAGTGTCACGTTCCGACACATATAGGGGATCGGAGTGTCACGTTCCGACACATATAGGGGATCGGAGTGTCACGTTCCGACACACATAGGGGATCGGAGTGTCACTTACCGACACATACGTGTAGGGGATCAAGTGTCACGTTCCGACACAAGAGGAAGAAAGATAATGATCTTGAAAGATGATAATATACTCCAACATAATGAACTAATCCCCAAATGAGTATGGTTTTGAGGCTTGAGCCTCATGGATGAAATTGATGGTATTTATTGACGATTATAATACTTGTTGTTGCTACATGTTGAGTTTATAGTTGATTTACATTATTATTGATATATACTGTTCCTATTTTTGAGTTAGCCGATGATATCTACTCAGTAACGTTGGTTGTACTGACCCCCTACTTTTATGTTTTCTTCTTGTTATTTGTGTAATGCAGCAAACGTTCCGTCAACTTCAACTCAACAGTAGATCTAGCCAGCTTCACTCACTTCATCGGAAATTCAGGGTGAGCTAATGCGTCTAGCTTGGACTGGGTCTTCTTCTTCAAGTCTTGATGCCTTGAACTTCCGGCATGGACTAGCTTTTTAGTTATTTTTGTTCTTAGACATTCCTAGTTAGTAATTTGAGATAGATGTTCTTGTGATGATGACTTCCAGATCTTGGGGATAATAAATAAGTTTTGGATTGTTTTTATTAACGAGTTTAAGTCTTCCGATTATTTTCTTTCTGTTTGTATAACATTGAAATGTTAAGTATATGGGTTGGTTCGCTCACATAGGAGAGTAAATGTGGGTGCCAGTCGCGGCCCCGATTTGGGTCGTGACAAACTTGGTATCAGAGCATTAGGTTCATTGGTCTCATCACACAAGAACAGGTCTAGTAGAGTCTTAGGAACGGTAGGGGGACGCCTTTACTTTTCCTTGAGAGGCTATAAGACTTTAGGAAAATTTCACTCTTTCATCTTTCTTTCCTTCGTGCTATTACTTGAGTCCAATTGGTATCTGGGCGATACGATTGGTATCTGACCATCTTCACTCTATTTCGCAGATGGTTTAGAACTAGAGCAACGACCGCACCAGCAGCAACAACGGCACGACAAGAAAGACTGAGCCAGCCACTGGGGCTGTGGCTCGAGGAAGAACAGTGGCAAGAGACCGCGGTAGAGGTCGTGGGAGGACGTCCTCTAGAGGAAGAGGACGAGCACCTAGTCCACCTGATGCTAGGGCGTGACTCCTCACCGACTGAGGGGGTAGTAAGAGAGGGTGAGGAAGGGGGAAACTGAACAAGAACAGAATGAGGAAATGCCACCCCAACCTACCCCAGAGATGATAATCAGGTTCTCGCTTATCTAGCGGGTTATCTGATCACGGTCAGGCACCTCAGTGTTTTTCTGCCACCAACACCTCCGGTTTCAGAGGTACGACATGCGGCTACTATGGCTCCCCGCATGGATGCCTCATTGGAGATGGGCACATTTCCACGTCTGACTACTGGACCAATAATGACAAACGATCAGCACGAACTTTTTAGTAAGTTCTTGAAATTGAAACCTCCAGTCTTCAAGGGTGCAGAATCTGAAGATGCTTATGATTTTCTGGTTTGATTGTCATGAGCTACTACACAAGATGGGATAGTAGAACGGTTTGGCGTTGTAGTCGTAAGCTATCAGTTTCAAGGGAACGCCAAAATGTGGTGGCGATCACATGTGAGTGTCAACCAACAGAGGCACCACCTATGACTTGGGAATCATTCTCTACCCTATTTATGGAAAAGTATATCCCAAGGACTTTGAGAGATAGAAAAAGGGATGAGTTCTTGAGTCTCGAGCAAGGTAGGATGACGGTCAACGCATACGAGGCTAAGTTTCGTGCTTTATCAAGGTATGCCACCCAACTTGTTTCAGTCCACAAGAACGGATCCGCCGTTTTGTAAAGGGGTTGAGGTCAGAATTGCGGTATTTCGGCCTTACAGATAGGGCTACGGCAACATCCTTCCAAGAGGTGGTAGACTTTGTGATAGAGGTGGAAGGTGAAGCCAGATGACTTCACCACTACATCGACATCAAAAGGTTTCGAAGGGGAGGTGTTTAATGGTTCTCACTCTAGAGGACAGAGCTCCGGAGGTTACTCAAGTCGGCCAATTCAGTCTTCACTACAGACTGTAGTTGGGGGTCCCCCTCAGAACGGTCAACACTTCTCCGAGAGACCTATGCCTGACTCCAGAGAGTGCTATGGATGCGGGGAGGTTGGACATATTAGGAGGAATTGTCCAAAACAGAGTTAAAGACCCCCAATAGCTAGAGGTAGAGGTGGTCATGGTAGAGGCCGTTTTTCTGGAGGACGTGGTGGTCGAGGTAATGGTGGTCACCAAAACGGCCGAGGAGATGGGCAAAACTGGAGCCACTACTACACAACATGGTAGGGGCAATGGACAGACGAGTGATAGGGCCCATTGTTACGCTTTCCCTGGGAGATCTGAAGCGGAGCGTCTGATGCTGTCATCAACAGGTAACCTCTTGATTTGTGATTGCATGGCTTCCGTATTGTTTGATCCTGGATCCACATTTTCTTATGTATCTTCCTCATTTGCTAATGGTCTAAATTTACATTGTGAATTACTTGACACGCCTATTCGTGTTTCTACTCCGGTGGGTGAGTCTGTATAGTTGAAAGGTATATAGGTCCTGTTTGGTGAACTTGTGGGAGAAACA